>JAODAL010034857.1:0-43692 GCA_025379985.1 Phyllomedusa bahiana | reverse complement strand
TCCTCCCCCAGGGCCCCCTTAGCCATATTTCTCCCCCCCCGGGGCCCCCCTGTAGCCATATCCCCCCCCCCCCCAGGGCCCCTGAGCCAATTTTTCCCCCCCGGGCCCCCCGTAGCCAGGGTTTCCCCCCCCGGGGCCCCCTTAGGATATTTCCCCCCCCCCCCCCCCCCAGGCCCTCTGTAGGTTTTTACTTACCTGGCCGCGCCCCCGGGCCCCCGTCCACTCCCACCCCCAAACCCTGCTGCTTTAGGTTTGGGGGCCCGGGACGGAAGTTGGCAGGCGTCGCGATGACCACTCGCATCGCCCCGCCTGCCAGCTATGTAGGGCGGGGGGCCCCCCGGAAAAAGGGAAAGTTTTAAACCACCTTTTTATTTGAACGGGGACATTGACTATACCCCGGGGCCAACAGACCCAACCTGATACCCCAGTTAAAAAGTGCCAAAAAAAGAGTCTTTAAACCACCATTTTTGAAACTGGACATTGATTTTAACCGTTCGACCACAGTATGACCATTAAACCTGTCTGACCCCCAGTTTAAAAAAAGGCCAAAAAAAGAAGCTTTAAACCCCCATTTTTGTTAAAACGGCTTTGACTATCCCTGTCCGGGCCACGCATAGCCCCAAACCTGCATGACCCCCTTTTTAAAAATGTCCGGGGAAAAAGGGAGTCTTTCAACCCCCTTTTTTAGTTAACTGGACTTTGTTTTAAACCTTTTCTGTCCACAGTATGACCATTAAACCTGTCTAACCCACAGAAAAAAAAGTGGGAAAAAGGAGCTTAAACCACCATTTTAGTTAAACTGGACTTGACTATACGTCTGGAAACCCTACTTTGTTCAAGTTTTCCCTGTACCTCCTTGTAAAATTTCAGAGGAATTTGTATCACTATTTTGGCAGGCCAGTTTTTTATAGTTTTAATTCTAGAAAAACACTTTTAAAAATAGGATGGAATCCATCACATCTTTGTTTCTTTTTTTTAAAAATGTAAAAAAAGGGTGTCTCACTAAGGGGATTGCTAGCTCTGTTAAAAAGTTTTTTGAAAAAAGTCATTTTGCAATAGTGCCTTTTAACAGTATCCTACCTATTCTGTTTCTACAGCACCGGGGGCCTTGAGCCACCCTGACAATTGTGAAAAAACAGAGGCTGTTAAAAAAACCCA
This sequence comes from Phyllomedusa bahiana, assembly GCA_025379985.1. NCBI lineage: Eukaryota > Metazoa > Chordata > Amphibia > Anura > Hylidae > Phyllomedusa > Phyllomedusa bahiana. The sequence continues at coordinate 42,534 of JAODAL010034857.1, read as the reverse complement.
TTTTTTAAAATGGGAACCTGATATAGCTGCTTTTCCAGCAACATCCCCCCAAAAATTAAAAACATGCCCCTTTGGGGCCCTTTTTGAAAATTTGTGAAGAAAAATGCTGTTAAAAAAAAAAAATTTTTTTATAAGGGGACCGGGTTTTTTTTTCGCATTTCAAAGCAGCAGCCCCCAAAAATTTAAAAAAATTAACTTCCCCAGCCACTTTTAAAAAAATTGGATGGAGAAACCCACTTAGAACCCATTCTTTTCCCAAAGGTCCATGATTCTAGTTTATTCACAGACTGCCCCCAAAAAAATTTAAAAAAAATTCTTCTCACCCACTGTTAAAATTGGAGGGAAAAGCCACTTAGAAGCCACATTTCTTTTCCAAAAGGCCAGTTTTTAATGTATCTACGCACCATGCCCCAAAAAACCATTGACAATGCAAAAATTCAAAAGATAAATGATAAAGGGAAAGACGGTGTTGTCATAAAACCCTTGGGTCTTTTACAGTCCCTCCACAAAACCGCAAAATGAACTTTTTGGGAACCTAGAATAAAAATTTGGAGAAAAAATGATCATTTAAAAAAAAGTTTTCAAGAGGACCTTTTTTTTTGGGAAGGGATTTAATGCCAGAAACTAATCGGGGGACCTGGGGAATTTGGGGGCCCACAAATCATCAAGTCCATGCCTGATTCATCTTAATGAAATCAAAGATCCACTTATTGGGGAAAGCCGGATGCGTTTGTCTGTAATGACTCCTCCGCTGTGCTAGGCCCGTCGATAGACGGGGGGTCGGGGCAGGACAACACCCTATGGCGTGGCGAGCAGCTCGGCCTTTCACCATTTGGGTTACCCGAAGTAAATTGGGTCCGGAAACATAAAAAACATCGTGTTGAGCACGATAGTCGGCACCAGACTTAAGGGGTCTCTGTGGTTGTATGTGTGCCCTGCATTACAGGTTGGTGAGGTGGTAAATAAAGATTCCAGGGTCACCCTTAGGTTCTGCCACCTTCCCTCTCTCCCTTTAAAGGGGCTGCTTGGAAACTCTATCTGTCAGTCGCGACGTTTTTCCCCCTAACATTTAAAGAAATGAAGCAACAAAATAGATGTCTCCAGTTGATCAATCACAAGCCCTCCTTTCCGCTTTTTACTCTCTATTTGGGTGGTGGAAAAAAGTGCTGAGTTTTTTTTTGTACCGGGGATCCAGGAGGGGGGCCCACCCCAGAAACTGTTTTCATTTTGGGCCTTAATCAAGGGACATTTTGGAGTAAGGAGCATCCAAGAAAATATTTGAGAGATGGACCTTGATTTCCCAAGCCCGGGTCAGGGGCACTAGCAAATTGATTTTCCTCATCTTCCTCCTCCCCTAAAATTTTGCTCCGTGTCCGCATCTGTGCCCGTTCCCCCTCCTCGCGGGGGACTGATGTTCGAGTGCCCAAATTATCGTTCCAGAACTAAGACACCACAAGGTCAGGACAAGGGCATTGCCCCGCATGACCTTTTTGGGGCTTTCTTCAAAACTGAAAAGGATGGTGCAAAGTTCTTTCACTGCCTCCACTCCGGTGGCTAAACCCCCGGGGCCCCCACCGCTGCTTGTCAGGCCATGTGTCACTTCAAACGGGGTAAGGCATTGCGCTGCTGCCACAATCCGGGAGCTTGGGGAGGGGGGAAATTTCCCAGCTGTTGCCCGCCCAACAATGGGGTTGACGGGAGGGCGGCTGACCGCACCAGCCAGGGGGGATGAACCCGGGTGAAAACGGCGAAGGCGAACTCAAAAACCCGAGCCTTTTCCTCCAGGCCCAGACCCGGGTAGCGCTTTAGAAATTTCGGACGACGGGTTTGACATGTCCGGCAAGGATTTGCTCCACCTACCGATCTTAAGGCGGCCACAGTTTTTGACCGTTTCGCACACCGCTTGCCTGGTAAAGGTTCTTGTACCCACCAGCCCCGGGTTCGTTGGGGAGAGCCGTCCCCAGCGCCTGACCGGGTTGGGCGGTCTCCAAGACAGTTAATTTCAACTGGCCGGTTTTTTCCGGGGGCACGTATGCCACCAAAACCCCTTGGGGGGAAAGAGCCCTGCACCACCCCTGCGGTTTAAAGAGCGACACCGAGCCTGAGGCCACCGTCACCCCCAGAGACATCCACCCAGCTCCCCAGGACTGCACGAGATATAGGGGCCTTGGGCCGGCTTACTAGTCCAATGTCGGTGGTCAGAGGACTTTTCCCCGGACACAGAGCAGAAAACGCGCTTAAAATTTTAGAATACCAAACGTGGCTAGCCAGGCAGGGTGGCTTTTCTGCAAAAAAATCCCTGTCGGCATCGGGTATTGAGGGAGGAAAGGGGGCCCTGACTGGCCATCTGTGCCACCGACGGAAAGGAAAATTTTTTCCAAGGCCAAAACCTGGCAATGCCGAAATCAGGCTTTTGGCTTTGGGAGGGTTTGGTTAAAGTGTTTCTTCTGCCCCCAAACCGGAAGACAAAAGGCGGCTGCTAGACGGGCCGCTGTCGGCGTGCAGGCGTAAATGGGGGAAGGAGAAGGGGGTAGGATGCGTCTCTCGGGGTGCGGGTGGTACTGGGCACGGTGGGGGCTAAAGGGGAGCTGATCCCATCATGACTCGAGAGACAGGGGCCCACTGGGGAACGTTTGGGGGTGGCGTGGAGGAGGGGGGAGGAAAAGGGGGTGTGAGGGGTTGGAAGGCCGGGGGGTGTGGTTTTTTTGGCCCAAAGTGTTCCTCCATTTAACTATGCATTCGGCATGTGATAGACATGTTGGTGGGGTTAAACACCAAAGATTCTTGCCTTATTTTTTGGTTTCGCCAAGGCGGAAATTGCATCGTGGGGAAAATAGGGGGCTTGCTAAAAAGAAGGCCCAGGCTTGAGAGTCCGGGCCCCCTTTTCGACGGCGAAAGCGGGAGGGGGGTTTCCGCGACCGGGTGGCGGAATCATATCAGGGGACTTCGCGACCGCCTCTCCCTTTTTTGAGGCAGGACCGTATTGACACTACCCCTCGTCTTTTCCCCCTCGCCCGTATGAAGCCTGCAAGCAAATTCTGCGGAAAAGACCCGGGATCCGGAATGTGTTCATATCATCACAACAAGGTGACTTGGTCGTCCTGACATTCTGTCCAAAGGGGCTGCGGGTCAACAAGAGGGACGCAAGGCTTGCCGACCGCGGGGATTTTTTTCCGATTGACCGGCTTCCTTCCCCTCCCTATGGCAATCAGTAACTGGGCGTCAAGCAGACAAAATCATCCTCTTTGGCCCTTGATCTTTTAAAAATGCCTTTGACCCCAACCCCATTTTTTCATCAAAAAGGGCTTCAAAAAAGGATTATCCACAGTGGTGGGTACAGAGTTGACATTTGGGCTGCCTTCGCTCAGTTGGACGGATGCATATATATGACACATTTTTGGGGCCCGATGGGAGGCAGGGGGTAAGATGCTGGATGCAGGTTGCATTAAACACTGAAGAAAGATTGGGGACGTGTTCTTTTTGAGATTCACGGGCCCTGACCCAGCGAGGGCAGGCCTGACGTCCCGCAACCGCGTCCACTGGCAGGTTTCGCCAGCACTGGGAAAGGGCATCTTCTCCGACCCTACCCCCCATGTCCTACCCCCCCTCTTTGCTCGCTTACCACCGATTTCGCTCAGCAGAAAAATAAAAATTTTAAGAAGGATGGAAAGTTTTGAAATCCTTATTACAAGACGGCAAATCACAGTTTTTCTTTAAAACCCTTAATTTCCTACAGCCAACTAGGATTAGAAACTGAAATTTTCTTGGGAATACCTGTGAAATCGGTCTGGGAAGAACCGTAAGAAAAAAACAACGTGTTTTCCCTTCTTCCAGGATTTACAATGCCCCCCGTGGGCAGGAATTGATATTTTCAACAAATAACAACAAGTGGCTATCTGGCCCAAAAATGAGATTCACCGAGCGCAATAAAACTATTTAGAAGTTACACGGGTGAGAAATTGCGTTTTTGCAGCAAGACAAACGGAACAGTACAAGAAATTTTTCTATCAGAATTTCAACAGGGTGGCTATTTTAAAAAAACTTTGGGGCCCTACCACGTGCAATACAGCTATTTAAAAAATTATACGGATAACAAACGGTGTTTTTTGCACCTATAAATACACCTGGGTGACGACAAAAATTTCTGTATACAAATTTTTTAAGTGCAAAGGGCTCTTTTGAAAAAAACAGGGCCGCCAAAAGGAAAAAAAAAAACCTATTTGAAATTATACGGTAATAAAAAGGCTTTTTTGCACTATAAATCACCTCTACGACAAAATTGCTGTATTTAAATTTAAGTTCAAGGTGGCCTTTGAAGATAAAAATGGGCCCACCAAAGTAAAAAAAAAACCTATTTAAAATGTATACGGAATTTAAAAAGGGGTTTTTTGCACCTATAAATACACCTGCGGTGACACAAAATTGCTGTATTTAAATTTTAAAGGAAGGTGCTCTTTGAAAATAACTGGGCCCCACCCAAATAAAAAAAAACACCTATTTGAAAGTATACGGAAATAAAAACTTTTTTGCACCTATAAAAACACCGCCGTGAGACAAAATTGCGTATTCAAATTTAAGTCAGGGAGGGTCTTTGAAGATAACTGGGCGCACCAAAGTAAAAAAAAAAAAACCCCATTTTAAAAAATATACGGATAATAAAAAGGCTTATTTGCAAAACCCTATAAAAAAACCCAGCGGTGATGACAAAAAAAGCTAAAACAAAATTTAATTCAAGGTGGCTCTTTGAAGATAACTGTGCCGCACCCAAAATAAAAAAAACACCCATTTGAAAAGTATCGGAAATAAAAGGATTTTTTGCACCTATAAATACACCTGCGGGGTTTTACGACCAAAAATTTGCTGTTATTCAAATTTAAAAGTGCAAGAGGGCCTATGAACAAAACAGGGCGCACCAAAGTGAAAAAAACCTATTTTAAAAAGTATAAAGGATAAAAAAAGCCCTTTTTTTGCACCTAAATAAACCGCGGGGACTACAAAATTGCTGTATTTTTAAAAACAAAAGCCTTTCCCTTTTAAAAGCCGTTTCTGTCTGTGTTTTTACCCGGGATCCCCCCGCCCCACCCGCGGGTTTACAGCGCTAGAGCTCCTTTCAAATTCTCAGCCAAATAATAAAAAAAAAGCAAATCCTAATTAAAACCCAAGTTTTTTAATGTTCACAGTAAAAGCATAGTTGCTGTGGAACAATAGAACAGTTTTGCTGAGTTTTTTTGAGAGTGCCCGGGACCACTCCGCTCTTATATACACTGACCCCACTGAAGCTGAACAGGAAGGGGTGTTCTATGTAAAAGAGGTCAGTGATTTTTCCCGCCAAACACAACCAAACCCTCCCAGTTTGACTCGCACCCCTCACCCGCCTGTTTCTAAAACTGATTTGCTGGGCCGCCAAGTGACAGGAAGCGCTGAAAATGGTGCGAATTAAAGAATTTCGAGATTTTTAAACCTAAATTTCGCGGATCGAAACAATCCGTCACCAAAAAAAACGTGCCGATTTCAATTTCGATAATAATCTCAAAAACCCATTCAAACGAAGGGAATTACAAATTTTTTTTTTGTTCTGTGCCCAAAATACCGCCATTTTTAAAAACCTACAAAGCGGAATTTTTGGGGTTTCCTTTCTTTTGGCAATTTAGATGCAGGGGTTAAAATTTAAACATTGGTCTGCTGTTGTGGTCACAAAAGAAAGATCTTTTTCACCGCCAAAGAAGCAATTTTCCTTAGCAAATTTTTAAAACCCAAGGTAAATTTTAATTTTTCTGTTTTTCGTACCGTAAAATACACCCATTTTTAAAACGCTAAAAACGGGAATTTTTTTTTGCTCATTTTTTTTGCGCAATTTAGATCCAGGGGTTAATTAAGCATTGTTTTGCTATTTGGTCATTAAAGAAACGTTCTTTTTCACCGCCAAAGAAGCAATTTAGCCTGTAGCATAATTCATAACCGAAGGTTAATTACAAGTTTTTCTGTTGTTCTGTACAGTAAAATACACGCCATTTTAACACGCTAAAAAGCTGGTAATTTTTGGTTGCTCATTTCTTTTGCGCAATTTAGATCCAGGGGTTAATTAAGCATTGTTCTGCTATTGTGGTCACTAAAAGAAACTATCTTTTTCACCGCCAAAGAAGCAATTTTGCTGTAGCATAATTCATATCGAAGGTTAATTACAAGTTTTTCTGTTGTTCTGTACCGTAAAATACACGCCATTTTAACACGCTACAAAGCTGGTAATTTTTTGGTTGCTCATTTCTTTTGCGCAATTTAGATCCAGGGGTTAATTAAGCGTTGTTCTGCTGTTTATATCCAAGGGTTACCCAAGCTTCTTAGTGGGTTCATTTGGAGTCAAAAACAGGGTGTGAATTTATCATATACAGATATCTTCATTAAACAGAGTCGGTAAGTTTTTGAACAAACAGTATGTCAGACAGAGAGGTGGCGGGCTCTTCACCTGCGAGTGGCAGTGGCACAAACATTCCTGGAGCAGGCCCAGGTCGCAGCACAGCAAGGGGACGTCGCAGCAGGGTTCACTCGGTGAGCCCACAACTGCCGCTGTCATCTAGCGGCCGTGTGTTGTTCGCAACCCAATGGTTCTTGATTGGTTGACTAGGTCCTCCACTTTCTCCCAGATGACATCTGACAACCCCAGCCAAGAGTCGTTGGGAACGTCAGACACAATCCTTAGTTGGCATGGCCCAGGAGCAGGTCAGTGGCCCTCACCTGTCCTCAACCCGCCTCTGTCCCATCCGGTTCCCTCAGCCAGAGATCTACTATGTGGTCTGGGCTCAGCGCCACTATATAGCGAGGATGAACAATTTGAGGAGGGCAGTCAGCAGCTACTTGGCAGCAAAGAAATGGGGCCAATATCCCCTGCTTCTTGAAGTAGGCGGCAAAGTATAGATGTGGAGAGTGGCATGGGAGGTCATGTTGTGAGGGGTCAGCCTCTGCATACCAAGACCGGTGATGAGGACAGCAGTGATGATGAAACACAAATAGATGATGATGTAGCCGACCGCACTTGGGAGCCGGGTGAAGCAAGGGCTTCATCATCGTCAGGAGAAGAGGGCGTCAGCTTGCGCAGCCAGCAAGTGGGTTGTGTGGCCATGAGTCAGCAGGGTAGCAGCAGTGTGAGGTCGGGAGCCAAGCGGTCACGGGGTAGAAAACCCGCTTTGCAGGTCCAAGAAAGTAGCGGCACAGGGGCTCAATGAGGCAGCGGCGGTAGTAGTCACTCAGTGCAGAGCATTGGGGGTAAAATCAGATGCTCGGCGGTGTGGCAGTTCTTTGCTAAGACACCAGAGGAGCCGAATATAGCTATATGTAGAATCTGTGGGCAGAAAGTGAAGCGTGGCCAGGGAGCTAACATTGGCACCAGGGCCCTGCGTCAACACATGCAGCGTCACCATCCGGTGGCCTGGGAGAAACGTGGCTCAGATGTGGTGGTCCATCCTGCCACCGCAGCAACAGCAGCAGCAGCAGCAGCCCAGTGGCACGCATGCCATTGCAGCCAGTCAAGGCTAATGGCTTGTGCCGAGCTGAGATGGAGAGTTCCAAGCCGTAATTTATTTTCCAAAAAGGTAGTACCAGCCCTTCATAAATATGTAGAACAGAAAGTGGGCCAGTCCTTGAGCTTATCGGTTTGTTCCAAGGTGCATGGCAGCGCGGACGTCTGGAGCTGTAACTACGGTCAGGGCCAGTACATGTCCTTTACAGCCCACTGGGTGAATGTGCTTCCTGCCCAGGCACACCAACAACTTGGACAGGAGACGCCGCTTTCTCCTCCACATTGTCAAACTGCGGCTCCTGCGCGAATGTCCGCCTCCTCCTCCTCCACCACCATCTCAGCCTCCACAAGTACTGCTCCATCATACCACATGTGTCACGTTGTTCTACACCTGGCTTGCCTCAGCGAACGAAGTCACACATGGGACGAACTGCTCCGCGTCATGCAGCAAGAAATCTATGTGTGGCTTTCTCCGCGCCAACTGCAAATCGGAACCGTGGTGACGGACAATGGGAGTAACATGGTGTCCGCGCTGCACCGAGGAGGGATGGTCCATGCGCCCTGCATGGCGCACGTGTTCAATCTGGTTGTGAAAAGGTTCCTGAAGTCTTCCACCAATCTTCAGAAGATTCTGAAAATGGCCAGGAAACTGTGCATGCACTTCATCCATTCCTACAAAGCCAGGAACACCCTCCTCGAGTTGCAGCAGCAGAACGGCCTCCCCCAACACACTCTGATATGCGATGTTTCCACCTGCTGGAATTCCAGCCTGCACATGTTGGAACGACTGTATGAACAGAGAAAGGCCATTAACGATTTTTTGATGATCCAGGCGGACAGGAGTACTCCCCTGTGTAACTTTGATGTCAGCCAGTGGCAGCTCATGCGTGACCCCTGCCGTTTGTTGAGGCCATTCGAGGAGGCGAAGTTACTTGTCAGTCGCCAGGACTACGGGATGAATAACATCATTCCACTGCTTCATGTCCTGGAACAGATGCTGAAAAATCTGTCTGGGCAGGGGACTGGAGACGTGGCGACTACATCTCGCGGCCACATGAGTCCGGTGGGGACTGAACTGGAGGAGGAGGAGGACATTGGAGCAGAAGCATTGTCTGGTGAAATGAGTGGATTTTCTACCCAGGTGACAAGAGAGGAGGAGCAGGAGCAGCTGGAGGAGGTAGATGGAGATGAGGAAGATGAGGCAGATGACCCGTAAACACCGTGACAGTATACAGTGGAGATGGAGGTAGGGAGCCCCTCGGAGTCACTTGTGCAGATGGCCCGCAGCATGCTGATTTGCCTGGCTAGTGACAGCTGAATAGTCACCATTTGGCAGAGGGATGACTTCTGTCTCTCCACCCTATTGGACCCTTTCTACCGGTCAAAAATGGGAGTCTTTTTCCCAGCTGCTGAGAGGGAGGACAAACTAAAATACTATAGGGAAATTCTCCGTAGTCAGTTGGCCGCTGCCTATATGCGGCATCGTCCCTCCTCTGACAGGTCTGACCGGGGTGTTCTTCAACATGTACTACCGCCGCCGCTGCTGGGGGAAGGTGGGGTGGTAGGAGCAGTACCAGCTCCATCAGCAGCAACCTAAGTCTGGAGTCACTGGTGAGCAGCTTCCTTCACCGGCCTAGTGAGGAGGGCAGTCGCCAGCAGCAGCATCAGCAGGACCTGGAGCAGTCCCTGAACCAACAGGTGGTGGCCTACTTGTACAGCACTCTGCCACCCCAGTTAGAAGATCCGCTGGACTACTAGGCAGCCAAACTGGATGTGTGGCCGCAACTTGCCGAGTTTGCAGTGGAGAAGCTATCCTGCCCGGCTAGTAGTGTGGCATCAGAGCGGGTGTTCAGTGCGGCGGGGGCCATCGTTAGCCCAAGGAGAACCTGCTTGTCCACGGGAAATGTGGAACAACTGACCTTTGTCAAGATGAATCAGGCATGGATCGGCCAGGATTTCCACACACCAATGCCTTAGGCGTCAGATTACATCAGCCATGACGCCTCACCCAAAGTGTGAGAAATGAGTCTGGGTTCAAACTACCTGCCTCAGCCAATAATCTGATGCCGCCACCAGCCTGATGCCACACATCTGCTGACAGTTTCTCCATCTGCCACCAACCATCTTTACCAGGGACTGGTATTGCCACCCACCTCCACACTGTCACTGTGCCACTCTGTGGCCTACTACTGTTTTGCCACCTCCAGAATGTCATTGTGCCACTGTCTGACCTCATGCTGCTGTGGCTGCCACCGTCACCTCCACACTCTGTCACTGATGTTGCCAACTGAGCTCTCAGCTTGTTTTTTTTCCAGCTGTCGCTTCCATGACTTTAAAAGGCTACATTCCCGCTTCAGTTTTTTGGTAAGTTTTGCCCTCTTAAGTGCCCAGGGAATTTTATAGTGAAGCGATTCTAAGAGCAGCGGCAGTCATCTTCGTGTCATACTAAAACACAACATTGTATGAAGACCAAACAAGCTCCCTCTGCATATTTAAGCATGGCACATCATTCTACAGCACCCTGCAGGCTCTGTGCAGCCTGGAAATAGCTGTTTTTTAACGCGATTCGTCCCAAAGCAATTCGAACCGAAACGAATTTTGTCGGAAAATTTTGCGAAGTCACCGAATCGAATTTTTGAGAAATTCGCCCATCTCTAATTCTGGCGCTAAAATCCGTAAAAAAACGTATTTTTAGCGTCCGACACGAGATTACTTTATTAGCGCCAAAATATGTTCAGTAAAGGATTTTAGTGCCAAAATCCGTAAAAAAACGGATTCTGGCACTAAAATCCGTAAAAAAACGGATTCTGGCGCTAAAATTAGTAAAAAAACATATTTTTTTGGTGTCAGAAGAGAGATCACTTTATTAGCGCCAAAATATGTTCAGTAAAGGATTTTAGTGCCAAAATCCGTAAAAAAAGGATTCTGCCGCTAAAATTCGTAAAAAATTTATTTTTAGCGCCAGAAGCGAGAACTTTATTAGCGCCAAAATATGTTCAGTAAAGGATTTTAGTGCCAAAATCCGTAAAAAAATGAATTCTGGCGCTAAAATCCATAAAAAAACTTATTTTTTGCATCAGAGGCGAGATAACTTCATAAACGCCAAAATCTGTTAAGAAAAGGATTTTAGCACCAAAATCCGTAAAAAAAACGGATTCTGGCACCAAAATCCGTAAAAAAAACTTATTTTTGGCATCAAAGCAAGATAACTTTATTAGTGCCAAAATATGTTAAGAAAAGGATTTTAGCACCAAAATCCGTTAAAAAAAACTGATTCTGGCGCCAAAATCCGTAAAAAAAACATTTTTTTTGGCGTCAGAAGCGAGATAACTTTATTAGCGCCAAAATATGTTAAGAAAAGGATTTTAGCACCAAAATCCATTAAAAAAAATGGACTCTGACGCCAAAATCCATAAAAAAAGTATGATCATTTTATTACAAAAGGTACAAAAAAGGACGCATCAGACACTTGTATGCAAATTTGATCAGATATAACCTTTATTAACACCCACTATAGGTGGGACTTGGGTCTCCTGGGAGGGTTTTCATTGAAAAATCGCCGCTAAAACACGCAACAAATGCGCCAAAAGTCGTCCAGTGCTTTACATAGACTCCTGTAGTAAATTTTCTGCCCTGCTCTGCCGTTTTTTAGAGCATGTTGCAAAATACGACCAGTAAAAAAAACGAGCAGAAAAAAGAAGCTCAGTGTAGACAGCAGGAGGGTTTTACATTAGAAGTCTATGGGAGATGATTACAGTCGTTTTTCCAGTGTTTTTAGAAAACGAAAAACGCTGAAAAAACGGACGTTTTTCTGTGCAGTGTAGAAATAGCCTTAGCATATATGAATATGCTAATACATTACTAAGTGTAAAAAGAAAATAAAAAAAAATATAAAACAGTTCTCCCTTCATGGGATTTAAAAAAAAGTAAAAAAAAAAAAAAAAACATAAAAAGTGTAAAAAAATTAAAAAAATAAAGAATAAAATATAAATAAACATTTCATAAAAAATAATTGTGCATAAATTTCACACACAAAAAATCCTACACATATTAGGTATCCACATGACCGTAATAACCCGTAGAATTAATCTAACAAGTTAGTACGTGTGAAGTATGAACGGTGTAAAAAAATATTAAAAAAAAAACAAAATTTGAAAAAAATTTGAAAAAAAAATTCTATTACCCCATAAAGAAAAACTAGTCTCGAATATAAATATCCCTTCTCCAACTGCATCATTGAAAATATAAAAAAGTTACAACTGTTGAAACGCAAGGAGGCAAAAACTAAAAAAAGTTCTGGCCATTAACTACTTTTCAGGCTTGGGAGTTTAGAGGTTAAAGAGGATAGGGCCCAATACTGAGCCCTGTGGTACTCCACTAGTAACAGGGATCCAGTCTGAGTATGCACCATTAATTACCACCCTTTGTTTTCTATCAGTGAGCCAGTTGCTTACCCACTTGCAAACATTTTCCCCCCCCGTCCAAACATTCTCATTTTACTTACCAACCTTTTATGTGGAACAGTATCAAATGCTTTAGAAAAATCCAAATATATGACATCCAGTGCCTCACCCCGATCCAGTCTAGAACTAACTTCCTCATAGAAGCTGATGAGATTAGTCTGACAGGACCGATCCTTCATAAACCCATGCTGGAACGGCGTTATACATTTATTTTCAGTGAGATACTCCAGGATAGCATCTCTTAGAAAACCTTCAAACATTTTACCCACAACAGAGGTTAAGCTTACCGGACTATAGTTTCCTGGATCACTTTTTGACCCCTTTTGAATATTGGCACCACATTTGCTATGCACCAATCCTTTGGGACATACCCCGTTATTATACAGTCCATAAATATTAAGAATAGGGGCCTATCTATCACATTACTTAACTCCCTTAGGACACGCGGGTGTATACCATCAGGGCCTGGGGATTTGTCTATTTTAAGCTTCCTAAGGCGGAGCTGCACTTCTTCCTGGGTTAGACGAGAAACATTTAAGTTGGAATTTACCTCCTCCCTTTGCTAATCAACAGGAAGGTCATCCTCCTCGGTAAATACAGTGGAGAAGAAATAGTTTAATAGATTTGCTTTTTTCTCGTCGCCCTCAACAGTCTCTCCCCCTGTCCCTGTACTTTTTAAAGGGCCATCATTTTCTTTTTTAATCTTTTTACTATTTATATAGTTAAAAAATATTTTGGGGCTAGTGTTAATTTCTATGGCAATACGTCTTTCTGTCTCTAGCTTTGCTGCCTTAAAGGAGTTGTCTCCCTACAGAGTTTCATAGGATGCATGAATGAAATACTTTGTCACTTCCTGGTTCAGACTGACTAATTTGCATACAGCTCATGCTGTGCTTTCAGTTGCTAATTAGATCAGATTAGCTCAGAAGCTGCTTGCAGAAGGCTTTATCTGATCCCTCAAACAAAAGCCTTAATTACAGTTCTGTTTATTTTACATAAATCAAGCTTTTTACTGCCCAGCAGCACAGACACTGCAGTGACCTGTGTGATGACTTCACTCACTGCTATCTCATAGAACAAACAGCAGAATTGTTTACAGGTTGGTTGCTGAGGGAACTGAAATAGCTAGGGAGGTCATAAATTCACTTGTTTCTCCTTAGGGAAAACAAATGAACAAAGCAATATATTTGGAAAATGTCTTTATTTTGTGTTCCCTACAATTTTAAAGCTATTCTTTGTAGCGAGACAACCCCTTTAATCATATTTTTTTACATATTTTATTTTTTTCCTTATAGCTTCTTAGTTCCACTTCACTGCCCTCCTGTTTTAGTAGCTGAAATGCTTTCTTTTTGTTTTCCTTTACATCTCTGTTGATCCACACTGGGTTTTTCCTGTTTCTAATTATTTTTTTTACCATATGGTGTGTACCTCTCATAGTGGGCGCCTAAGATGTTTTTAAAGATCTCCCATTTATTTTTTGTTCTGCTATTTTTAAACACCTTGTCCCAGTCAATACAGTTTAGTGCCTCTCTAAGCAGGATAAAATTAGCCTTCCTCAAATTCAGTGTTTTTGTGGCTCCATGATAAAAAGCTCTATTGAAGGATAAATGGAAGTTTATTATATTATGGTCACTATTCCCTAGGTGCCACTCAACCTGAACCTTTGTTACTCTGTCAGGTCTATTAGTCAATATTAAAGGGGTTGTCTCGCTACAATGATTGGGTTTTAATTAAAAGATCTTTAAAAAAACAAGCAGCTTTGCAATATATGTTCATTACAAATGTCCTACTGATTTTGAGTTACCCCTGTTAGTAGTAGTGCATCAGCTCCTCAAATCTCTATAGCAGCAGACCTGTTGATCTTTATCTCACTGGCTGTCAGAGCTGGTGACTCATCTGTTTCTCAAAACAGGTCAGAGCACAGAGTCCCTCCCACACAGTATGCTTCTGTAGTGGAGGGAGGGGGAGGGCTCTGGTTTCTGTGTCTGTGTGGATTAACCCTGTGTGTGCCTGCTTCCTCCTGCTCTCTACACAGATTGAGGTAAGCAGAGGTGAGGCTGATCAATAGATGTGACAGCAGTGACCCTGTGTGTTACTATAATCATGATGTGTCTGTGGAGCTCTGACTATACTAATAGAACAGATCAGGGGGGCATGTGAACGGTTCATGCTCTGCTGTATTACTGACACATCCTGAGTATAGTAACACACTTCACAGCTGCCCTGTGTCTGTTTTGATAGGGTTTGTTTGTTGTTGCTGGAGATGTGGAGATTTGTATGCTAAGCAGGGGGTATAGGAACACATGCATCCCCTCTGCTCTGCTATTAGCATACACAGCTTCACAGACCTCTCCACACTCATAGATCAGCCCTCTCCCTGCTGTCTCCTGACTGTGTAGAGAAGCAGCAAAAGCCGGCAGCAGACCTAGGCAGACACACACAGGGTTAACTCTGGCAGCAAACCCCCTCGCCCTCCCCCTGCTGTATAGAAGTTATGGAGGAGAGCTTTCTGTGTGCTGAGGGGATGGGGGAAGGAGGAGGATAAGAGGCAGACAAGAAGCACGCCCCTGAATTCAAAAATCCTTTGCTGCCAGAAGCATTGAAGTAGGCTGAAAGCTTGTAATGAGACAACCCCTTTAAGTCTAGAAGGGCCTTTCCTCTAGTCGGTTCCTGCACCATTTGGGAAAGGTAATTATCTTTAGTTATAGACAAAAACATGTTTCCTTTGTGAGAGCTACAGGTTTCAGATTCCCAATTTATGTCTGGGTAGTTAAAGTCGCCCATAATAACAACCTCATTCTGATTAGTTGCTTCATCTATTTGCCTGAGGAGCATATCTTCTATGGGTTCTGTTATATTTGGGGGCCTATAGCAGACTCCTATTAGAATTATATTACTGTTACTACCCCCATGTATATTTACCCATAATGATTCCACCTGTTCATTACCTGTACCTATATCTTCCCGCAGTGTTGGCTTCAGACAGGATTTTACATAGAGACAGACACCTCCCCCCTTCTGGTGTTTATGGTCACTTCTAAATAGACTGTAACCCTGTAAGTTAACTGCCCAGTCGTAGCTCTCGTCCAGCCATGTCTCAGTTATCCCCACTATGTCATATTTTTCTTCTGCAATTAATAATTCTAGTTCATTTATTTTGTTGGTTAGACTCCTGGCATTGGTCAGCATGCAATTTAGAGATTTTTCAGTTTTTATTCCTTTCTCCCTATTCTTTTTAACTATTGCTACACCCCTCCCTCCACTCCACCCCCTCATTTATTACTAATTCCCAGCTCTCTATCTTCAGTATCTTGTACACTATATATGTAGTTACCCTTCTCCCCAGTCCCTAGTTTAAATATTCCTCCAGCTTCCTAGCCATTTTGTCCCCCAACACAGCTGCACCTTCCCCATTTAGGTGCAGCCCATCCCTAGCATAGAGTCTGTAGCCAAGACAGAAGTCAGCCCAGTTCTCCAAAAACCCAAATCCCTCTTTCCTACACCAATTTTTGAGCCCCTTATTCACGTCTCTAGTCTCCCGCTGCCATCCTGGTGTGGCCCGTGGAACAGGTAATATTTCTTAAAATATTACCCTGGACGTCCTTGCCTTAAGCTTTTTGCCTAAGTCCCTGAAATCATTTTTAAGAAAACTCCACCTACCTCTAACTTTGTCATTGGTGCCAATGTGGACCATGACAGCTGAATTCTCGCCAGCCCCACTCAGCAATCTGTCAGCCTGATCCGCGATATGTCAAACTCGGGCCCCAGGTAAACAACATACTGTTTGAGGATCCCAGTCTTTGTGGCAGATTGCCCTGTCTGTGCCCCTAATAATGGAGTCCCCAACTAATAGTACCTGTCTAGCCTGATCTGCACTCCTATTTCCCATCATGTAAATTTGTTGGGGTGTGCCAGTTCAGAACTAGCCTCCCTAACACTCTTCCCTCTACCCTTCTTTCTAACTGTTACGCAGCTAGTTGCCTCATGTTCCTGCACCTCCATGCTGCCACTCTCCCTAGTATCTACACCTGCGAGTGAGTGCTTAGTGGGCAGCCGGATCGCTTCCAAGTTGGCAATGGATCTCAGTGTCGCCACTTGCTCATTTAGATCCAGGATACAGGCTTCTAAATGTGCAGTGTGCACACATCTTGCACAGCAGTATGGACCCTCGAACTGTTGGTCAAGGATGGCATACATTGCACAGGTTGTGCACTGGACAGCATTGTCAAACATGGAACTCATGGGGATGTTACAAAAAAAAAAGAAATACAGATACAAATATGAAAAATCTGTATAATACTGCCCTTTCTAAAAGCCCCAAATCTAAAGTCCCCCAATATTAAGTCCCACACTTAAGCAAAACGACACACTTTAGACAAAACAGACACACTCGCACGCTCAGAATACTCGCTTAGGCTACTTAGCTTTTAACCCTTTGATCCAAAGCAGTTCAGCAGTGCAGCAGCAGCAAACTCTCCTTTGAGAAGGCAAAGTTCTAGATACAGTCCTGGGTATATATGGACCTTGGGAGAGATCTCTATATTGAACTTTAATATCTTAACACAAATTTATTATGATCCCCCGGAGTCGTCTTTTCTCTAAACTAAATGACCATAGTCTTGCTAATCTTTATGGGTATTGCAGTTCACCCAGTCCTTTTATTATTTTTGTTGCCGCCTTTGCACCTGTTCAAGTTCTACAATGTCTTTCCTGTGCACTGGTGCCCAAAACTGTCAACAATATTCCATGTGTGGTCTAACCAGTGACTTGTATAATGGGAAAATGATGTTCTCATCATGTGCATCTATGCCCCTTTTAACAGTGTCGGACTGGGATGTCTAGGGCCAACAGGTGGAGTTGACACTAGGGGCCCACCAGTTGAGCTGTTTCTGGGCCCACCGGTGGAGTTTATTTTAGGGGCCCACCCTACAGCTTCTCTAAATGAAACTAAATGCCTCCTATACTCTGTATCTTGCTTTATGCCTCTTTCTCTGCTTTTCTGCCTCTCCCAAGGATGTAAATGCAGCTAAAAACATCTCCAGGTCTACCATATTCAAGAGCCCACCGGGGGTTTCCCCTATTCCCCTGTAGGCCAGTCCAAGCCTGCCTTTTAATACACCCCATGATCCTGTTTGCCTTCACAGCTGCTGCCTGACACTAGCTGCTACAATTAAGTTTGCTGTCCACCAGGATTCCCAAGTCCTTCTCCATGTCACTTTTTCCCAGCATTTTTCCGTTTAACAAGTAATCATGGAATGTGTTTTTTCCTTCCCATGTGCATAACCTTGCATTTATCTGTGTTAAACCTCATCTGCCATTTCTCTGCCCAGGCCTCCAACTTATCCAGATCCCTTTATAATAAAACATTGTCCTCTATTGTGTTGATTACTTTACAGAGCTTAGTATCATCTGCAAAGATTGATATTCTACTGTGCAATCCATTAGTAAGGTCATTAATGAATATATTAAAGAGAATAGGGCCCAATACTGACCCCTGTGGTACCCCACTAGTAACAGTGGTCCAGTCTGAGTATGCACTATTAATCACCACCCTTTGTTTTATATCACTGAGCCAGTTACTTACCCACTTGCAAACATTTTCCCCCAGTCCAAACATAGAAGCCTAATTCATATATATTCATGTACATTATATAGTTTTAATAATGCCATACTTTCAGAAGGGGCAATATGAATAAATATAGTTCCCTGACTAGATTGGTGAGTATATTTCACATCACATAGGGAAAAGGTCCCTCCCAGAAAAATGGAGGACCAGTAGGATTTAAAACAATGTAGTTTATGCCATAAGGATGCGGATACACAATGCAAGTTCCACTTCTTCGGAAACATATTTTTCTGATACATGGTATTGCATTAGAAATCCCTTGATGACGCCAAACTATTTTGGTAGAAATGTGTCTGCAGGAACTTTATTCAGAAAGTTTTCTATGATTATAATTTCAATATCTATTTTCTGTTTTGGTGTTTAGAACTAGGGGGATCCAGATACATATAGGTTAAGAATGGTGGGGCCGCCCTTCTCATGCTGGGAGCTCCGCTTGGAGGGTTTCATCAGAGTTTTTAGAAAGAATGAGGGATTATTATGCTAGTCATTTCTTTACCTCTGCCTTTCCTAACCAACACAGTGGATTCAGAGAAACCATACAGAATAGTTAGATCCTCCATGTATTCCAGTTTCTAATGATGTTCTAACAATTGAAGACACTACCGAATATCCAAGTCTATTAGAAATCTGGCAAGAACCCCTTTATATTAGATTGTGTGTGCTTCTGATGTTGTAACCTACTGTTTGTTAAACGTAATAAAATAATATTTTAGATATATATGAGCAAAGGTTAAGTTTTAATAGGGATTATTTTTGTGGTTTATATTTAGTCTGAAATCCCTGTATTTGAAATAATCTTATGTTATTTTGAATTGAACTAAAGTGCTGACTTGGCCTCCAAATTTCCCAGATCTAAATCTGATCGAGCATCTGTGCTGTGTGCTGAAAAACAAATCCAATCCATGGAGGCTGCACCTGCCAACTTAAAATTGTTAACTGAGACAGTTTTAGAAATGAAAAAAATATATAGTAAATGTCTTTAAATAAAAAAATAAAGGTTATTTATTAATTATGAGAAGATATTGGCTTCTTGAACCAGGTGAGAATTTAAATAGATTCACATGTCATATTAGTTATATGGTCTGATGTCCAAAACTGTTTTCTTATACTTGTAGGATCAACCCTGCAGAACGACTGGGGAATCGTAAAAATGGCATCAGTGACATCAGAAAACACAAGTGAGTTTAATCCATTTTAACTATGATTATATGTATACAGTTGTGTCAGCTCTGTCATCGTCATTTCAAAAGGTAGGAAAGGGTAGTAAGTTTGTGACTTAGGGGTAGTTGCTGCTCTATGTGGATGACAAGGTTCTTCCTAAAAGTGGGACACAACCAGCAAGAATAAATACAGTCAACAAGAACTAAAACTCTATCTAGAATTTGCATCAGTTGAGTCAAAATTAAGCCAGTGGTTTTGGTTCCAAAAAACATCAGCAACTGCATCTTTTAATGCCTTTATTGCAGTGGTTAAATGAGTGTCCAGGATTTTAACAAAAATTTAAAATTTAAGAGTACATGGACAAACAGAGTATTCTTACAGGAAAATATCAGAATGTTTTTTTACAACCCCAAAAAGTGTTTTAAGGAAGGCTTGTCACATTCCCTGACTCCTTGTGTTCCCTGTAAAATAACAAATCTGGAGCACCTTCTCGTATAACTCTGTGTTGTGCTGTTCCTCTGTTATTCCTCCTAGAAATTTATTACTCAATCTGTCAGATGGGTGTTACCATTCCAGTTTACATAGGGGTGTGTCCCTGTAGTACTGATTGGACAATTTTACAGTGCAAAAGCACCCCCAATTGGTAACACTCAATTGAGATATTCAGTAATGAATAAAAACAGTACAGCAGATTTATAAGAGAAGATTCCCCAGAATTGTTATTTCACAGGAAAAACAAGTATTTACTAAAAGAGACTTATCGGGAACATCCTTGGATTCTCTTTAACTTGTTCTAGTACCTCAACCTAATAGGACTTCAAGAGCCTCTAGTAGTTGAGACAACTTGGGGTGTTGCCAACAGATTTTGATAGCATATTGATAGGTCTGGTAGGTGTGGGTCTCACCACTATCTTAAGAACACACCCCTGAAAGGGTGGGCTCAGAAAGGAGAGCTGGTAAGGTTTGAGGTGAGTGCCATATTCAGCTGTACCAATAGAATAGAATGGTGAGTAATGGCTCTCCATTCTGAGACAAACTTTTCAGGGGCCCGTTCCGGAAATACCATCACCTCTGGGATTTACACCTCTCAGATTTTGATGACGTATAGTATGGATACACCATCAAAGTCTATGGTAGGAACACCCCTTTAAATTTTGTTATAGTACATCATGGTGATTTTGTGACTATTTTTACTGTCCTGCTCTATTACTAGTACTATACTATAAAGTCACACTTCAGTGGTAACTGCCATGATTCAGTACTATAATATAACAATTGAGTGCCAAAAACAAGTCTCAAAATGACAATGTACAATGGCGTATGCAAGCTTCAAGGTGCAGTCACAATACACAGTATATTGTAATAAAAAATGTTCTTTTATGGTTTGAAAAGACATGTAAAAAAACTTCATATTTTAAAAAATTGACACAAAACGAATAATATAAATATATATAATAAATATAATATAAAGTTAGATAAACATTATATCACACTAGGTTAACTTTCCAATGGGTGTTTTGTTAATATAATGTAGGCGGTTAAATATCCACCTAGTATATTACATATACAGTAAATACAGTATTGGAGGTCATCATAAAAAGTAAACTTATAAATACAACTTTTAATATAGATAAACAAGGGTTCCACAATAGAGGGATGTTACTGATAGGGGGGAAGAGCTATGGATATCTGTCCAATGCAGTCTCCTTTGTTGGGTTTAAAACAAACTATAAACACTTCATAGACATCTATTCACTAATTAGAAGTTTATGAAGAAAAAAAACAGATAGTCTAGTTGTATCATCTAAGGTTACCTTTAATGCCCCTAACATTCCTTTTAGGTCTGCAGTCACATATCATTATTAGTCTCAGAATGGTAAGGTACAAAATCCCTACTTTTTGATTGGTTATGAGAGCCAAAAGTAGCCTGGTTCATAAAGCATATGTTTAAATCAAGTTGTTATGTTCAACATAATTTTTAAGAATTTTTTTTCTATCTTATTTTTCATGTCACTATCAATATTTAAAAAAAATCCTGGAATCTTGCAGTTTTCAATCTGGCCACTAAACCAAATTTCCTATGCTATACAGACTCGTGTTTTTTCTCATGCCTGGGCATGAGTGGCGCCGCGATTTACATATTGGGCTGCAGGTGCACTCGCAGTGCCCAGTCTCTGCACCCGTACACACCTCTCCTCGCTCCCCGCTGTTCTCCAGCTGGCCAGCATGCACGTCCCCGCACTCTAGGGAGCACGTGCACCGACTGACCCTATTTAGTTCAGCCTCTTACTTTTAGTCCTTGCCAGATTTATCGTGCTCTTTGCCACACAGAAAGCATTTCTGAAGTATTTCTGTTCTGTCGTGTACCTGACCTTTGCCTACGTCTTTTGACCTCGTTTGCCTGCTGTGACCTCTCTGCCTATCCCCGACCACAAGTTGCCTGCCAATTCTGTGACACACTACACCTCAGCCACCACCGCAAGCAAGTCACGTCAGGCATAGCGATCTGGGGGTCTCTTGCCGCAGCAAGCCCAACCCACCTTGCGGGTGTCTCTTGTGAAAGCCAGGGGCCCCTTAGACTCCGCTACCTGACACAGCTTACACCACCACTTGCAGTGGCCCAGAGGATCCACTACCTACGGTTCCTTACATAGTCTAAAATGTTTTCAGTAATTTAGTACTAATTTAGGTAGTCCGTGTCCCATTGACACACTATAGATTATCTGAAACTGAAAGCATACAAATTCAATTTTAGGTAACTTGGATTTTTTAGCATTCATATGTGTGTCTTACAGCAATAACTCTACCTGAAAGAAGCAGGAGTAGTATTCTGTTGGGTTCAGATGTTAGTAATACAGGCTTCCGGTGAATGTCTGCAGAACACCTCTCAGGCAGTATGTCAGCAAACCTTTTTGGGAAAGGTTGTATTTTGCCCCCACATTTGTCCAAAATTTTGTCCACTTTTCAAAAAGGGAAGCTCTCCTTAGGGAGAGCGCCATATAGGCGTGTGGAGATTTGAAATTGCCTTTTGCACTCCACGAAGCATCTGCGTATCACAAGGCATTATGGGATGATATGCAGATGCTTCGTGGAGTGCAAAAGGCAATTTAGAATCTCCACACACCTATATAGTGCTTTCCTTAAGGAGAGATCTTACCTTTCTGAGCCACTCATTGCCTCCCACTCAGCCAAGCCAGCAGCGCTCTGCTCTGTACTGACAAGGAGCAAACACCCCGAAATGGCTGTATACAGATGGCTGATAATGGCTTGACTAAATATCCCTTTCGCTTTCTAAAGACCCAGTGGGTCAAAACTAAATTGAGGATTTGTTACATCCCCTTTTCAAAACATTTTTTAACCCCTTACCAACAATAAATGTATGGGTATGTCCTATTGTCGGTAAAGAGCTATGGAGCCGGCTAACTAGCTAAGCTGACTGATTATTAAAGCTGACACCCATCACTAACAGCGGAGTCTGGAGCCGACTCGGATCCCTGCTGTTTAACCATTAAGACCATTCCTCCCTCTGATCCCCCCCGATGCAATGAGATTACGGGGTACCAATTGGTTCCATGGCAGCTGGAAACCTAATGAAGGCTTTCATAGCCGCCATGTTAATGTCTTTATTATGAAGCAATAGAACCAACATCTTGGTACACCCTTCTGCATTATGTATATAATACAGGATGCACAAGCGATCAAGCTCCCTAGTGATCAAGTACCCTAGGGAGACTAAGGGCAACATGTATGAAAACTGTCTTGGTCTAAGACTTTTCTTGTTGCCCATAGCAACCAATCAGAGCTTCCCTTTCATTTCATATAGTGCTCCGTAAAAATGAAGGGGAACTCTGATTGGTTTCTATGGGCAGCAAGAAAAGTCTTAGACCAAGACAGTTTTCAGACATGTCCCTCTAAATGTACAAATAGTTTTAAAGGTATGAAAAAAAATTAAAAAAATTAAAGTTCAAATCACCCCTCTTTTGCTATTCTATAAATAAAAAAATGTTACTCATAATGTATCCAGTAAGCTGAATACTATAGAAGGTAAAAAAAAAAACAAACGTCATAATTGTGTTTTTTTTTGTTATTTAACATCCCCAAAAGATGTATATAAAAAGTTAGCAAAAAGTTGCATGTATTCTAAAATGGTACCAATAAAAACTACACCTCAGCTTGCCCTAACTCAGACCTATAGGTGGAAAACAAAAAAGTTTTTGGTAGCAGAAAATGTCACCACAGTGCAAATTAAAAAAAATAGAAAATGTTTTTATTTTTTCACTAAACATAACGAAAACCCTACATATTTGGTATTGCCGGAATTGTACCGATCTGCAAAATACAGATAACACATCATTTATACTGAAAAGAGAACTAAATAAAAACGAAACCCCTGAAAACATGGCGTAAGTACATTTTGTTTTCACAGTTAGAATTTTTTTTGGGCTACAGTTAATGACACGATTAATAAGTACATCCCACAAATAAAAGCTTTCATATGTCTATGTAGATTAAAAAATAGGAGGAGCCCAGTACTAGCATCCAGGAACATAGGAGGCCTGACTACACTTATCAGACGTGGAAAGAGAAAATCAGCATTCTAAAATGCTTGGTTTACAATGCAGAGTCGCCTTCAAGACAGCATTGTTGGTAGATCAGTCAGAGACTCTGATCAAATTTTATAAATAAGGGTATGTGCACACGGCGTAATTGCAGCGCGTACAGTGCGTGCCGCAAATACGTCGGGTGTTTTGGGAGTCGTGCTGATCAGCCCGCCGGCCCCATAGACATGTATTACTCATGTCACTTATCTCCCAGCGCGTACAATATGATCGTATTGTACAAGTGGGGAGAGGAGGTTTAATCCATAGTTCTCGATGAGAACTATGGATTACAGTAATTATGGGGCGCATTTCCCCGTGTATTAAGCGCAGTATGCCGCAAACTACGCAGTGAAATGTGCTCCAAAATAAGCCGTGTGAACATACTCACTGGTATGATTTAACTGGTAATGATCAGAGGATCCAAATTCTTGGCTGTATGGAGTCCAGAAATGATAGATGGCAGCCCTGTATTACTGTATGCAAAAAGTTACATTTTAGACACAATTTCCAGCTGCATTTTACAGCATTTATCTACTGTTTCCTATAGAGTATGTGGCAGTAGTGGTGTATGTGTAATGAGAGGTTTTAAAACAAGTTTCTCATCTTTGAGGCTTAGTATATTCTATTCGGTCTTGTTTTTTTTAAGTTTTTGATTTCTCTCCAAACCAAGATTTACAAAATTAACAATGATGTATAACAAAGATAATTTTCACAATGCTGTAATTTCTGTTTTGCTTTGGCATTTGTTCCTAAATAAAGTATATAGCCACCTTCACAATCAGTTTCCCTTAAAGGAGTTGTCTCCCCACAGGGTTTCAAAGAATGCATGAAAGAAATTCTCTGTCACTTCCTGGTTCAGACTAATTTGCATAAACTCCTTGCTTGTACAGCATAAGCTCCGTGCTTTCAGATGCTAATTAGATTAGATTAGCTTCTCAAACTACTCCAAGGACTTCTTATTGATCCCAAAAAAAGCCCTAATTACAGAGCTGTTTACTTGGATAAATCAAGCTTTTTACTGTCTGGCAGCACAGGACACTGACTGACACTCTGACCTGTGTGATGACTCACTCTCTGTTATCTCATTGAACAAACAGCCCAGGGAGATTGTTTACAGTGGTTACTGAGGGAACTGAAATAGCCAAGGAGGTAATAAATTCACTTGTATCTCTTTAGGAAAAAACAGAGGAAAAAATGCAATTTATATTTGGAAAATTTCTTTTTTTTGTGTTTCCCTACAATTTGAAAGCTATTCTTTGTAGCGAGACAACCCCTTTAATGTTTCCATGCATATAAATGAAAAATAAAGCTTTTCAATTTAATTAAAGCGGTTTTCTCACTGCAGAGATTAGCTTTCAACATACATTGGTCAATAGATTTTACTTTAGTCATTAGGTAATAGCATTTTTTATGTGCTCTGAAGTACACACAGGTTTTTATGGTTACTACAACCCAAAACTAAAATGCTCAAGATAAAGTATACAGGTCTAAAAAGCACCATATATTAATAGATAACCTACATAGCTCTTGAATGCAAGACCAAAAAAATATCAAATTGTATTACAGTAAAAAAATATATACTGTATATTACAGTATATTTTTATTAGCAAAATACATATACAAATATATTAAAAAGTCAAAAACATGATGGACAAATAAAAACAGAAACAGTAGGCACTAAATCATGATCAAGGTAATTGATAAAGTTAAGTTAATATACAGACCAATGCAATAGCAAAAAATCAATCAAATACTAACAAAGAGCAAAGGAAAAAAGAAAGAAAAAATATACAATAATAATGTAAGTAGAATACTAGTAAGGGAGAAGATAAAAAAGGAAAGGTTCCTTGACAAAGCACGCCAGCAGAATGTGAGTCGGGTTTTCTGCAGTGAGTAATTCTAATCATGTTTTGTCCGTTTGTATACTGTGATTAATTTTTGATTTATGGCATTGTCTTACCCTATTATTTATATTTTTATTGCTAAGCATTGACACTTTTGATTTTTTGTACATACTATGGGTATGTTCACACGGCTTAATTGCGGGACGTACAGTTCGCCCCGCAATTACGCCGGGTCTTCGGGAGTTGCGCCGACCGGTGCGTACTCCCGTAACGCAGGGGGCCAGCAGTCCGCCAGCCCCATAGACATGCATTACTCGCGGCACTTTGTACGCCAGGGGAGAGGAGGCATAATCCATAGTTCTCTATGAGAACTGTGGATTACTGTAATGATTGGGGCACATTTCGCTCGTATTTGAGCGCAGTACGCCGTGAAATATGTGGCGAAATGCGGCTCAAAATAAGTCGTGTGAACATACCCTATGAGTCATGTTTGATTCATGGCACTGTGTCACTTTAGTATCTATACTTCAGTGTATTGTTAAGCTTTGGCACGTTAGATTTTTGCATACCATCTTATATGTATCACTGTGTTATGTATTTGATTGACTATATTGTTGGTTATTGATACTTTTTAGGTACGACCATCCCCATCGCCCTTTTTTTCTTCTCTTTTACATTATTATTGAATATTCTTTATTTTTTGTTTTTTGTTTGTATTTCATTTATTTTTTTATTTTTTGCCATTGTATTGGTCTATATATTAACTTTAATTTTAATTACCTTGATCATGATTTAGTACCCACTGTTTCTGGTTCTATTTGTCCATCATGTTTTTGACTTTTTAATATGTATCATGAAAATAAAAATGTAATATATTTTTTTTTTTTACTGTGATTCAGTGGGATATTATTTTGGTCTTGCATCCAAGAGCTATACAGGTTTCTATTGTTACTTGCATACCATCTGTTATTTGATTAGCTGAGAACATGGAGTGACTTCATCCCACTGACAACAGAGATCGAAGCAAACTAATTATATCTATAAAAATCAGCTTCACTAAACAAAAGGTACATGTGCTGTGAGGACTGAAAAGCATTGATTTCACTGAAATCTTGTTAGAGATAACAATCTCCTGCACTGTCAGAGTAAGGACTCGCTAGAAGTTGAATATGCTAATCAATGCTGTAGAACCATCCACAGCCTGAGGAGACAGAGTAAGTGCAAAACTGCTAAATATCAGTGAAATAGCATAGTAATAAAACTTCTTTAAATGAAATGTCATTTTACATTGTCTCTAAAGCTCCTTAACATGCCTATTTATTGTAATGCTAGCATACAGCAAACAAACCACGCGTCAGTTCTTCATATCATATGACTTTCCATCTGTCCCTTACTTTTAGCTTACTCCCAAATGCATGTTAGTAAGGCCTAATTCCCGTCTGCACCATTATGTCTGCTTTTTTCTTCTGCTATAGGAACAGAAAACAATGGTGGTGCCAGATCTTTTTCAAAACAGACACCACTGGTGCCTAATGGAGTTGTAGACTTGAAACAATAAGATATTTTAATTAAGACAATTTGCAAAGTTACATCATTTTTTATTGTAGATACATTCGAACACTGGAAAGAAATGGAAACAAAGTTAAAGATAACTTTTGATTTGATGATAATAAGAAAAGTCACATTTTCAAGCTAATGTCAAAA
This sequence comes from Phyllomedusa bahiana, assembly GCA_025379985.1. NCBI lineage: Eukaryota > Metazoa > Chordata > Amphibia > Anura > Hylidae > Phyllomedusa > Phyllomedusa bahiana. The sequence continues at coordinate 15,622 of JAODAL010034857.1, read as the reverse complement.
TATAAGAGAAATAATGTCTAATCATAATTAATTACAGATGGTTCCAAGGATTTAACTGGGAAGGACTACGCAATCATAAACTATTGTCTCCACTCAAAAGAGAGGTCAGTCTTATATTTTATGAATGAAATTCTGTAAAAGTTTGATATTCAACACCTATATATCCAAATAAAATGATATAAGCTTAGAACATATTTAGCTACACTTGCTCATTGAAATCCCGTAGAGAAAAGTAGTATTGTTCGTAGAAAAGAAGCAGGTTGTGCCAACATCAATACAATCCCCTTAATTAATGTACATATATGTAAACTGCACTATAACTAGAGTTAATTCAAATAACAAGCTGGCATCAAATTACATCAAGGATTGCACGCCGCAATTACAGTAATTCATAGCTCTCATAGAGAACTATGGATTACGCCTCGTCCCCCACGCGTACAATATGATCGTATTGTACACGTGGTGAGATAAGTGGCATGTCAATGATTTGCGGCAATTACGCGCTGCGAGTAATGAATGTCTATTCTTTGGAAGTTCGCGCTGATCAGTGTGACTCCCAAATCACCCGGTGTATTGTGGCACGTACTGTATCTTACCCAAACATTTTATTTGTAATTTTAGTGGTTTATCAGACGGAACATAAACCATTTAATTGATGCTTTAGTTGTCTTTGGTTATGGCATCTGTGTTCTTTGTCATGTAATTAGATTATATTTTTGTGAATGAATATAAATCCAACATTGATGCATCTTTCTAGTGTCCCTTTATTACTATTTGGACTATTAGGAAACATTAAAATTTTGTTGTGGTTCTTTGATTACTGTGTGGATAGCCTAGTAGTTCTTGAATAAGAGGTTATCCATATAAGAATGAGAACATCTATGAATTCACATGCACCATTTTTGTAACTTGCACCAACACACCAGTTGTAAATAGATATAGAGGAGTGTATAATATGACTGTATGAATGAAAGTGTTACGCAGCAAATATTTTAACACTCAAAATTGCCGCATTCAGTGTTATGCGCCAAACTTTGTATGGTAGTTTCGCACCAAACTTTGGCGCATTTAAATGTGTCGTCAGGCGCACATTGTGCCTAGTTTGGCCGTACGCCTGTTTTTACATTTATAGAACCAGCATTATACGGCAAAAAAAATGGCGAAGGCGAATTCATAGATGTCTCCCTTAGTTGGAACTACAATAGATGTTGCTTTTGTACACAATGGTGAATTAGGACCAACTTTTACCCTGGGCACTTATCTCTAAACTTTTTAGAGGATGTTTCTACTAATCTCTAAGGCCTTTAACATCCATACGACAGAATGTATCTTCATTAAAACTTGAGCATTCAGAGCCAATAGGTATACATAACAGTAAAATATATTGTCACCTAACAAAACTACCCAAACCTAGTTTGTAGTCAAATAGTTCAATGGTCTACTAATGTGAAATAACAAACTAGCTCTGCATCGGCAGTTATTTGGGGGTGGATTTGCATCTTCCATCTTCACATATAAAGGCAATATAGCTGCCTTAGTCTGTTCTACATTCCACAATGCTGTCACCTTTTTTTTTTTTTTTTTTTTTTAAATCTTCCCATCCGGAGAAACCCCTAGTACATTCCACATATAATTCCACTGCCTGGTCAAAACTCACAGGCTTCTCAAAGTCTTTCCTGCATGATATCTGATTGAGCCAAGTGTACCACAATGTACATTGCACTGAGCATGATCAGAAGTACTGTAGTCAGTAGGAGAACAGAGAATAGCAATAAATGGCTCTGACTTCTACCATGTATTATACACCCCACGAGAAGGATCTTCGAATAAGCTAAAGGTCATCCTTTCCTGAGTTTAGTTTCAACCACAGAGCCATCTCAAAAACCGGCTGCAAACTTTTCAATGGACTGCTGTGGAAAACCCGTGCAATGGTCCCCAGTGCATGTGTTTTTTGCCCGGCGGTCTGAAAAACATTCAACATGTTCATTCTTCTGTCCAGTTTTTGGACAGAATATGAACATGTCTATGGGAAGGAGGAGGGCTTTTCTCCGCTAATCGCGGAGAGAAGCCGCCCCCTTGCAGCCATGTGCACAGTACGAAAACAGTTCAAATACTGGTCGGTTAAACCAACCGGTATTTGTCCTGTGCCGTGTAAACAGCCCTTTAGGTTCCATAGATCTAGAAGTTCCAGGCATTCTTCTATTTATATCAGTATGTCTAATATTTTCTTCTGAACTGTTTCTTATGTTTGTAGATCTTCAAAGACCACTGTATATGCATCACTAATGTTTGTTCTTATTGCACTAGATAAAGGGAATCACAGATCACAGCTATTTTGACAGTTTTCTCCCTGAAGCTGATGATCCACCAGATGAGTTATCAGGATGGGACAAAAACTTCTAATGATCTGGGCGTCATTCTGTGATTTGTGAAACGATACAGCACCATTTCTACAACAATCATGGTTTGGAAATTCTAGAAGTAAAGTCTGAAGAAGAACAGAACTGAAAAATCAAAGACCAAGAATTCATAATGTACTTACTATAAAAATACTGAGCATCATATATGAAGATTCTTCAAGGCTGCCCCACGATGGTTAGAGGATTGGCAGCCATCGTGTGATGTTGTGTAAAACACTTTCTCAGGAGTGCTTTTCTTTGCACTTGTAGAAACAATGTAGGATAAATTAAGCAGTGCTTAATAGTTTCGCTGCTCTATGTTTTTTCCTCTGTTTTTAAGAGTGCCGATGACCTTTCTGAATGTATGTGAGGCATCTACAACAAACGGCACAACCTTCTCGTTAGGTTGCTTCTGCTAATTAGTTTTGCTTTCACATCACGAGGAAAAAGCAAATGTAAGAGCATAAAACTCTTCATAGTATAGTAGAAAGGGTATTTTTGTAATAGATGAAATCTCACATGGCACTCCAGGTTGGCATAATTACAAAGTAGCACATTGAAAGCAAAGCTGAAGGAAGTTAACCTTGAGGCCTAATCACTAGGTGTCACATATTTCATCACTTCCACATTCATGTGAGATACCAAGGGACCTGTATTTTTCTTTAAAATGAGGTGGAAATGTTTTTGAACGTGCCTTTTCTTTTAAGGGCTGAGAGAAGGACACAGGGCATTTTAGGACAGAACATTGTGAACAGAAAGATTTGGAGACTTCGGAAGTAGCTTTCTACTGCAAAAATCATAACTGTATAGATCAATATTATTTTTTTTGTTTAACTGCCTTTTTATCTGTAATATATATTTTATTTTTGCATTTCTTTCATACCTTTACAGTGTTTGATGATAGTTCAACCTCCATCAACAGATCTATGTTATTAAGTCATATATTGTGTACACTTTTATTCAATTCATTAAACCCACTGACCCACATGTATCAACACTGGCTTACTCTGTGTCATTTCTTAGCTTTTTTATTTTTGGGGACAAATTTTTGGACAATTTTTTTGGGAGGGGGACAAATTTTTGGACAAATTTATCCAATTTATATTGCATGCCATTTGTAACATTTGTTGGGATGCTTTTAGTTTAGTTTTGTCACTTACAATCTAGGCCAGCCTTCTGGTGGCATGCAGATAAAAAGTTTTTCCAACATTTAAATAATCGCATTTCACAAATATGGCAAAAAGTAACAGCTCCCATAAGCATGCCCATTTGACGAAAATGAATCATAAAGTGGTGCAAGCTGCGTGAATAATAAATGAAGTACATATAGCATACTCCATTGTTTTCCCTTGAAGATGCGCCAAAGAAGCGTCACATGGAAACTGATAGATGTGGGCAATTATGTTTCTTGATACAGAATTGCTAACTGTTCTAGCGATTTTGCCTTCGCTTAAATATTTTCCAAGGTCTAGATACAAAAGTAAATAAGTTCTGTTGTAACGACTAGTGGTGTCAGTATGCACTGACACTGTGGACGCCGGGAGCTTGGTGTGGATCCTCTGGTCCACCACTAGCATAGATGGTAGGCTACTCGTGGTGACAGCCAAAGTGCAGGACAAGGACACCAGGTATTGACAGAGATGATGGGTCACAGACTAGTGTAGTGATAGGCAGATGACCAAGTCCTATGCACGATAGCAGGCAGGTACAAACAGGCATAATGGCAGGTAACAGCAGAGCGGAGGTACAGGAACAGCAACCTGGACACAGCAGGGTTAAATGAAGATTGGAAGCTGGTCCCAGGCAGGTAGCTGACAGGCAAGATGGCAGGATACAGCAAAATCAGGAACCTAGATAACAGATATAAAAGATGTCAAGAAACAGCAGAGCTAAACATACACAGGACAGACAGATATAACAATAGGTAACACCAGGAAACAGTGGTCAGGAGCTCAGGGGGGCATTAATGATCTGAACAGGAAGAGAGACAGGAAGTTCCTTATATCACAGGAGATCGTAGGTCATTAGACAGGAAATCGGAACACTGTCCCTTTAAATACGCCCAGCGAGTCGCCCTGGGGGTGTATAAGACCAGACGGAACGGGAAGAGGAAAAAGGGAAAAGGGTGAGAAACACAGACAAAGGGACACAGCAACAGGTACAGAAACCGGTGACACAAACAGGAATGCAGGACAGAATGGGGGCAGGGCAGGGAATATGTCAGCTGTTATTGATGGACAAACTTATATGAGTTTATCATCTAAAATTACCTAAAAGTAACAAAAGCTTATGCTTTCTTGAATTGTACAATGGAATGTTTTGGAAATTATAACCCAGAATTGGAGTGTCCCTACTTATTAAGATGAATATAGTAGCATAATATATGACAGAACTGAAATCTGTTACAGACATATGTTCTAGGTCACAGGTGTCAAACACAAGGCCCCTGACCAGCTACCTTGGCTTGTTAACTTAGTGATCATTCAACTCTTTTTAAAGGAGTTTAATAAAATTCAATGTGGCCAGGGTGGAGACGAACATCAAAAAATTAAATTACCCCAGTCCCCTGCCGCAGCCGCCCAAGTCCTCGGGGTTTCCCCTCCCTTTTCTTTTGGAGTTTTTTACCCCGAAACCATGAGAGGTCATGCTCCATTACTATTTGGAGCGAAGCGTCTCCTATATGTAGGAAAGAATTTAAGAGAACTGTATCCAGGAGAGCTTTGGAGCGGCAGCGGCTGTCTTTTTTTTTTCCTTTTTTTCTCACACTGGCCCCATCTAACAGTAATTTAATTAAACTAGGTAGCCCATTTAAATTGGAGTAATTAACTAGAAAAAAACATTGTGTTTGTTGGTGGAATTATAGGACCACTTTTTGCACTATATATAGTCTACACTTGTGGCATTAAGCAGTGTGCCTTTGTTGACACTTTTTAACGCATCCAGTCTTACCACAGCACATGTATTTATTACAGTGGAATTAAAACTATTTGGAACTAGAAGATTTGTGTAAAGTTTGGAAAGTAAGTTCCGAAGACAAATGTGTGCTTCCCAGATTTTTTCAAGCCTGAAGGAAACTAACCAGCCCTTTTCTGTCGCCCTCTCTTAGGCTATGTCTACACGGCACCAAACAAAAAACATCCGAAAGTTGACCCGTTTTTGTCCGATACACGACCGCAGTTTTTGGCACTTTTCGAAAAAAAACGGGGGGTCGGTTCTAGCTTTTGCGTCACCAATACAAGGGTTTTAGGGGGGGAAACCCGATGGAAACTCGGAACCCCGCTGTTTATAAAACATGTTATATAAAACGCCCTGCCAGAAAACGGCAGAGAAAAATGGGCCTGTGTAGATACGTTTGTTTTTTCTATTAAAGTCTTGGGCTGTCTGAAAAAATGTTGATTGTTTTTCTAAATGGTAGACTAACCTTGTATGGGGTAAAATACCCGGGAAGGACATAGAAACTTCCCAGGGCCCGGGCCCCTAAGCAGCTGCTAGTTCTTCTGCTACCCCGGTAGTCTCGCTCCTGCACCGCAGCAATGAAAAATAATGTTCCACTGTCGGGGGGAGGGCCATCGCATCCTGTCTTTGAATGCCCGGGTCCTCCGGCCCAAGCATTCAAGTCAGGGCTGCCCGGTGTTAGCAGAGCAGAGTGCCACCGACTCTGCTAATCTGCCTGGTAGGCCTTAAAGGGGCTCATTTCATACCTCTTGTTCCGCCTTTTAGTCGTTGCTCAGAAAGGGGTCGTGTGTGATTTGTTTGAATTTCATATCATGTGACCCAGCAGGATGACATCACCAGGTCTTTTCTCTCTCTAGTCAAATAAAGATCTGTTTATGGATAATACTGTAAGTAGCTACAATGTAGCTCAGAGACAAAGTTTTACCCCACAGCACGGGGGGGCCCCAGGTTCAAAAACCTGCAGGAACCAAAAAAATTGTTGATTTCTTTTTTATTTATTTGCACTGTCTGACTAATTACTAAGGAGTACAGAGGACGGAGTAGAGTGACAGCATCTGAGGTTTGAACACTCGGTAGCTGTTTGAAGGGAAAATGATTTTCGGCTTTTTCTGAAGGACTGGGGGGTCTCATGGTCGTGCCCCTTCAAGACGAGCTGTAAACAATGGATCGCTAAAGGAGCAGCTAAAACAATGGTGCAGAATTTTTAATAATGATGAATGGTGAAAATGTTTATTATTTAAATTGCAAGCTTTCCATGTCAATTTTACTTCATGGCAAAACCCCTTTAAGCCTAGCAGGCAGGGTGGCATGATGACTTCATAATAGTCGCACTGCCTGCGCCGAGCATAAACTGGCTGGGAGCTGAGCTGGTTGCATCGAGGGACAGTGGCACAGATGAGTAAGTGATTTCTTGTTTTTTTCACATTAATCCAGCCTAAGTCCTGCCTGACTATATCTTGCCCCTATAGCTACCTAGACCCTGCCTGCCTGACTATATATGGCCCCTGTAGCTACCTAGTCCATGCATGCCTGACTATATATGGCCCCTATAGCTACCTAGACCCTGCGTGCCTGACTATATATGGTCCCTATAGCTACCTAGACCATGCATGCCTGACTATATATGGCCCCTATAGCTACCTAGACCCTGCATGCCTGACTGTATGTGGCTCCTATAGCTACCTAGACCCTGCCTGCCTGACTATATATGGCCTCTATAGCCAAGTAGACCCTGACCATATATGGCTCCTATAGCTACTGAGGCCCTGTCTGCCTGGCTATATATGGCCTCTATTGCTACCTAGACCATGCCTGCTTGACTATATATGGCCCTATAGCTACCTAGACCCTTCCTGTCTGACTATATATGGTCCCTATAGCTACCTAGACCCTACCTCCCTGACAATATATGGCCCCTATAGCCTACTCTAAATCCTGTCTGCCTGACTATATATGGCCCCTATAGACAACCATAATCCCTGCCTGCCTGAATATATATGGCCCCTATAGCTACCTAGACCCTGCCTGCCTGACTATGTATGGCCCCTATAGCTACCTAGACCCTGCCTGCCTGACTATATATGGCCCCTATAGCTACCTAGACCCTGCCTGCCTGACTATATATGACCCCTATAGCTACCTAGACCCTTAGAGACTGGGTCTCTAAGCTTTGGCCTACACCCCTCTGCCACCTTTGGAAGTTTGCACAGAGCTGGGGGGCAGGGAGTGAGCTGCTGGAAAAGTGAGGATTCTAAGATATTTGTGTCGAAATCTGGTGGCCGGGAGAAGTCATCATGGCGGTCTGGACCGAATGCAGAACAAAAGGGAAAGTCACCGACTCGCCAGAGAAATGTCACCTGTGAGTGACAAGATGTAACTGTAATCACTTATAAATCTGCAGAGTCTGTGTACACTGATATCTACCACTATATGGTCACTGTATGAAGGTAATATACAGTCTGTAGAGCCCCTGTGTACACTGATACCTACCACTATATGGTCCCTATATGGCAGTACAATGGGTCATTGTATACTGATCAGTAATAATGTCGGGGTATTATTCAGTCACTATGTGGTGGTAATTTGTGGTTGTATTCTGGCACTATAATCATGTCCTTATGCAGAAGTGTTATGGGTAATGTAGGTCTTGGTATAGTGGGATTTTTATGGTAGCAGTATGATGGTGAGATGTAGGGTGAGGTGTTCTCCCCTTGTATTATCTAGTAACTGCATGTCCCGGGGTCAGGGGTGCCCCTGTGACCCTAACCCCGGGTCACAGGTGCACCCATGACCCTCCTGCGACCCGCATGTCGGGCTGTGGGCGCGCTCGTTCCACCAGCCAGGTGCCTGCTTACTCACCCAGCCGCGCTCCTGCCAAAGCTCCTGTCTCCCGGCGAGCGCGTCCCCGCCTACTAGGGCACGCGCACATCGGCACTGTTAAATTTAAAGGGCCAATGCACCGGTAATTGGGTCTTGCCGGTCGCTGCCCCTATTTAAGTGCCTTTTCCTGATCCTGTTGCCGGATCGTTAGTGCCTCACTGCCTACTGAGAAAGCGTTCCTGAGTCTTGTTCTGTTTCTCCGTGTACCGTACCCTCTCGTCTCCATCCCTCGACCACGAACCATTGCCGCCTGTCCTGACCTTACCGAACTGTCCCCGACTACATCGGTGCTTTACAATTCTGTACCATGCTACAGCTCGACTGTCGCCGCAAGCGTGTCACGTCAGGGATAGCGACCTGGTAGACTCCCGCTGCATCAAGTCCATCCCGCTTTGCGGCGGGCTCTGGTGAATACTGGGACCTACTTAGATTCCGCTCCCTGTGGTGGCTTATACCATCGCTTGCGGTGGTCCAGAGGATCCACTACTGCTGATCGTGACAGTAAGATCCGGCCATGGATCCTGCCAAGGTGCCTCGGCCAAGCGTCGCTGATATCACCACCATCGTGGCACAGCAATCCCAGCAGATCATGCAACATGCAGCGCAGTAACTCGGTCATCTCTCTGGCATGATGTAGCAGCTCCTTTCTGCCCAGCAGCGGCAACCGACTCCTGTGGCTCTCGCGGCGTCTACAGCTTCCGTATTGTCTGCTGGTCCTAGGCTTTATTTATCCATGCCGTTTAAATTCGATGGGGACTCCAAGGCCTGCAGAGGCATCATCACCCAATGCTCTCTACATATCGAACTGATAGGGAGTCAGTTTCCTACCGAAAGGTCAAAGGTGGCGTTTGTGGTCATCCTTCTCTCCGGGAAAGCCCTGGCCTGGGCTACCCCTCTCTGGGACAGAGATGATCTGGACACGGCCAACCTTGTCACGTTCCTCACCAATTTCCACAGCGTGTTTGAGGAATCAGCCCGAGCTTTGTCTGCCGAAACCGCCTTGGTGAATTTGTGCCAAGGAAACTCCTCCGTAGGCGACTATGCAGTGCAATTCCACACTCTGGCCTCTGAACTGTTGTGGAATGACGCGGTTTTGACCGCCACCTTCAAGAAGGGCCTCTGCAGTCAGATCAAGTATGCCCTGTCAGCCCATGATCTCCCTTTGTCTCTAAACGACCTTATCTCCTTGGCCACTCGGATCGACATCCGTTTCTTGGAATGGCATGAAGAACTCCACAAGGAGCGAGAACCGGCCAGAACACATCGCCTCCCTCGTCTAGCTCTGGTATTTCAAAAGGCTGCCACAACTGCCCTACCTGCCAGCAGCCGAGGAGGCCATGCAAGTGGATAGAGCCCACCTATCCTCGCAGGAGCTATCTCGAAGACGTGAGGAGAACCTGTGCCTTTAGTGTGCCAGCCCTGAGCACTTCCGCAGAGGCTGCCCGCTCCGTCCTCAGCGTCCAGGAAATGAACACAGGCTACATGGGAGAGGCGTCCCTAGGTGTGCTGCCTGTTCTGGTCAGATCTGGATCTGGAATCTGGTTTCAAGCTTCGTCCATCCTGGACTCCAGATCAGCCGGAAATTTCATGGATGCCACCCTGGTGTCTAAGCATAACCTCCCCGTGGTCCGCCTGGAAAAACCACTAGCCATTTCCTCTGTCAGTGGGAAAATCCTCAGTGACCTGGTTTAATTCTGTACCGAACCCTTGTCCCTTCAAGTAGGGGTATAACATAGGGAGAGACTTGTGTTTTATGTGCTACCTTGGTCTTCCTCATCTATTCTTCTGGGCCTCCCGTGGTTGCAGCGCCATGCCCCGGTGCTGGATTGGAAGACGGGCAAAGTTTTGCATTGGGGACAAGACTGTCAGTCTCGCTGTCTGGTGGCACCCTGCCCGGTGCTTCCCGCTTCTTCAGTATCATCTAAACCTTTGGCGGGCTTTCCCGCCTTGTACCAAGAATTTTCAGACATTTTCTCCGAGAAGCAAGTGGAGACAATACCTCCTCATCGCCCTTATGACTGCCCAATCAACCTGCTGCCCGGTACATCTCCTCCCCAGGGCAAGGTCTACCTGCTGTCAGTTCCAGAGATGCAGGCTATGTCTGCCTATATCCAGGAAAATCTCCTGAAAGGCTTCTTTCTCGAGTCCTCCTCTCCAGCTGGAGCCAGGTTCTTTTTCGTGGGGGGGGGCACAACAATCTGCCTGCCTGCTTGCCTTATTAAGTTATTTTGGGGGGCTACCTAGCTATCTGCCTGTCTAATGTGGGGCTAACCTACATAATTTGGGAGGGTTACATACCTATTAGGCGGTCTACCTATCAAATATGGGATGTAAGTAAGTATTATATTGGGCAATTTAACTACTATATGGGGACACAAAAGAGGGCTTCAACTTGGAGCACAAAAAATGTCCATATACATGGTGGCATTATTGTTCATGTTAGTCTTGGTATGGTGGGATTTGATTAGTAACAGTATGTTGGTAATATGTATGGTTACATACTACTCGTAGAGTGGTATATTTGATAATTGTATGACTGTATTACTTAAAGTTATTGGTTCTTAAATGTTCATGGTTTGGGGATGCCATTCAAACGTCTTCTGTGAGCTCCAGCCTTTTCTAGCTATAATTGACTTGTAGTAATAACTTTATAGTGAGTCGGGCACATGTAGCCAGAGATTTCTTTATTTTTGGATTGATGTTTATACTGCGCATTTGAGGGACTGGGCAGGGCTGCCGTAAATAATTATAGAAAGGTAGAATAGTCAGCTCACCTGTCGTTCTGGTACTTAATTATGTCATGAACGCATGCACGGAAATCTCAGCGGACCACTGAGCCAAGTTAAAATCACTTGTAATGTAAATGAAAATTGAAATTCATTATCTTGTTTTAAAAAAATCCAAACTTCTTTATTAAATCCATCCAAAAGTTAAAAGCCTAGTATTGGTTGATACCACTGACGCGTTTGGAGGAGAAAGGTGCTTAGTCATTGCGTGACTGTGATAGATTACATATAGAACTTTAATTTTTTAAAAGAAGGTTCTGGATTCCCATTTTCCCTTGCATTATAAGTAATTGTAGAACCCCCCACAGTTGAAGAATCTGGGGCCCCTACCTATTTACCAGTTCCTATCCTGCACTATGTCAGTGGGTCCCTTTCAAAGAAAAAAAAATTATCAAGGCCAGGATATTAGACTACAAAACGTTATCCAAATGCATTGTAGAATACTAACAAGCTGGAAATGAAGGAAGTGGTGCCCTTAAGGAAGGATCAGGTGACAGGTGATTGGTCTTGGGAAACCTGGTGGCATGCTGGCCCTTTAAGATAGCAAGGAACCAAGCATGTACCCTGCACCTACAGCCAGCAGAAGACAACTGAGGGACCAAGGACCTGTCATACTGCCCTGTGCAGAGAAGAGGTAAACGAGTGTGACGCGTATCAATTTTCACTTGTCACACTAGAAGAAGTGAAAACCAGAGACCTTGTCCAAACCTTCCCTCATGTGAATAGTTAAATTGTGCCCCTTGTTGTGGTTTAAACTTTTTGTAGCAAAATACCTACCACAGCCTTATTATACTTGTGTAAGAAAGGTCAAATCCATGGAATATTGAATAGGGACACCTAAGAAACAAATATTCCATCTTTAGACCATAGTCTTTAATTCACCAGAGGAAAAACAAAATCAGCCGTTTGCCCAAGCTCTGTAACTAAGCACTCTAGTCAAGGTAGAGTGGCTTGTTGACACACATGCTTTGTCCCTCTCCCCCCAGCTAAACTCCCCCAGAGAATTATGCTGTGAATTTTCTGTCTATTTAAATTATTTCTAGCCTTAAAGTAAAAAAACAATTGCTGGTCTGATAAATACATGAGGGAATAGTCATCTTGTATAATGTAATACTGAGTATTGTACAATTTTTCTTTACAGATGCACAGTCCTTATCTCTGCATTCAATTATTTTCTGATTTAATTACGTATGCTCAGTTGATGCAAGTAGCAGGAATTAAAGAAGTGTTTGAAATTGTACATTAGCATTTGTATAAGAGGTTATTGGTTGCCTTCTTTATTGTAAACCCAATATATTCAAATAAATACTTTTTATGTACAACTAACCTTAAAGGGAATTTATCAACTTTTTTTTTTTACCAATTAAAACAAGACAGTGATACATATTCTTTTCTTCTTAGCCGTTTTTATTTTCTGATTGTAGATTTCTGAATTCTGTTGTCTGTACAGGCAGTCCCCGGATTACAAACAGGATAGTGACTATAGGTTGTTCTTAAGTTGAATTTGTATGTTAGTCAGAAAAGGTATATTTATTAAATGTAACTCCAGCACAAAGGGTTTTTACATTTGTTTTGCTGTCTGTGCCCTTGTTACCAAGATTTCACCTCATTTGCTGCTGTGGCATGCTGGCACTTGTCATTCCACAGTTACTATTTGCTGTAGAACATGGAACAACAAGTGCCAGCATGCTCCATAAGTCTCCGTTTGTAACTAGGGGGCAGATGTAAGTTGGAACGTTGTAAGTCGGGGACTGCCTGTATATTATTATAGGGGCATCCATCTTGCCTAAGCTGCTTTTAACAGCATTTAGAGAGATGCCTTACAACAGCTTCATGGACATAGGAGCCTGTGAACAGGAGGAAACCCATTGAATTCTATAGGAGAGTTTTCTAGACATTCTCTGTGACATGGGGAGTGTGCATGGAGGAGGAGAGAAGAGCTATGACATCTCCTATTGTGACTGGTGGATGCTGTGTTATCTATACACATTGGTGTCACCTTTCAGTGTAATCCTGCCTGTGCTGAGAATGAGCAGACTGCTGGAAAGCTTTTTTCTACAGAACAGGAAATGTCAGACTAATATCAAGCCAAAGGGAAACCTGTATGACTAAAGGGCCGTTCACTTGGCTTATTTTGGGACAGATTTGGTCCCGTACTCTGCGCCGTACTGCGCGAAATACAGTGCAAATCCGTCCCAGTCATTACGGTAATCCACAGTTCTCATATGGATTCCGTCTCTTCTCCCCGCTCGCGAAATACAGCAAGGGACATGCACATAATCCCTGCGGGATATGTGCCGTGAACAATGGTTTTCTATGGGGCCATCGAGCTGCCGTCCCCGCCCCCACCCCGCCCCGCCCCCACTACACGGCAGCCGGCGTAATTGCGGGCGAAATCTGTCCCTGCAATTATGCCAGCAATAAGCCGTGTGAACCTAGCCTTAAGAATTTTTTAAAAATATTGATAGTGATATAGAAAAGTAACATAACTAAAAATTCTTATAAACATGTTTGACATGTATTTTTTTCTGATTACACATTCCCTTTAAACAAATGGCCAAGTGAGATAGCACGACAATGGCAAACTGTTCATAGCACACTCAAAAATCTTTTTGAATCATCCAATTTAGAGAGTGTCTAAAATATTATATTCACTCTTTAGAGATCATCTGGATTAACATAGGGCTCTTTGCTCCACAACATACAATGAGAAAAACCCACTTACAATTACTACTAAGTCAGTAGCTAAGTAAGGCTAAGCGCCTGTCCCACAGCCGGTTTTTAGCTGGTTTTACAGACAGTTTTTGGATTTGAAAACTGCCTGTAAACTGAATGTCAACCTTTTACATTGATTTTAATAGAAAATCCGTGCAGCAGTCTCCGCTGCACTGATTTTCCGTCAGACAGTTTTTGACACTGCCGGTGTAACAAAAAACTTAGAACATGTTCATTCTTCCGTCCGGTTTTCCGGCTGAACATGTGGGTGTGAAGGGGGATGGCTTGAATCCACAAACCGCGGACAAAAACCGCCTCACTGCATGGCAAAAAAAGACGAAATACTGGTTGGAAAATCCAACCAGTATTTTGTTTTTGCCGTGGAAATGCACCCTCAGATTTTCAGCGGTTTTAATATTTTGAAACCGCTGAAAATCCGAAGGGAAAACGTTCCCATAGACTTTAATACAAAAAATGACCTGTAGTCACAGGAATGTGGCCGATGCTGCAATGCCCTGACAGGGCTAGAGATGACATAGAGGTGTCTATAATCACTACACCTTGAAACAGTGGGGTGGTTCCTCTACATAGCGGTAAGGTATAATACTTTTACCTAAGGTATTTAGATTTTTGGATATGACCACCTCTTACTTTCTGGGATGAAACATCATCCTTGTTCTCTTTTTCCCGAGTTGGTATTGTCATTTTATCAGGTGTCTTGGATTAAGCACAGTATACCTGTACTACATTATTTGACAATTATTTTTGAACACCTTTAGTCTGAATTCCTGCATTTTGGTCCCCTTAGGTGACCAGGTATAATATTTTTTACAGGCTGGTCGAAACATGTTGGGACCAGACTAGAGGATCATATCTGTCAATTTTCCTAGGGACAGGTTCCGGGTAAGAGCGCCCTTTACCGGGGCGATCATCTTGCACTTTAGGGTAGGGACTGTTATTCATTGTACAGTATCACCCTGGTAGTTCTAGAGAGAGTTGTTAGTGGGGTATATTTTAAGTTATTATTAATTAAAGTTATATTTTAGACATTACCTCTTTTTTCCATGTGGTTTTGAATCAGTCAGAGGTTTCTGGATACTTGCCATTCATCTAGCTGGTAGCTGATATATTCCTTTTGTGGTCTTGAATTTAATGTAGTAAAACTTTAAAAATCTGAACAACAACATCAGTGGGTTATTTGGGTTATTTAATATAAAATTAGTTTTAGATTCTATTAATTTTAAATACATTTTTGTCACGGGTGGGCCGCGACCCCCTTCCGGGTCGCGGGGCACACCCGTGGTCCCCGCCGAGCGGCACTGCCGCCCGCATGTCGGACGGTGGGCACGCTCCCCCGGCCGGCCGGCCGGCCACCTTCTTACTTACCCGGCCGCGCTCCTGTCTCTGCTCCAGCCTCCCAGCGTGCGCGTTCCCGACATCTAAGGCGTGCTCGCGCCGGCTCTGTGAAATTTAAAGGACCAGTGCACCGGTAATTGGCTATTGCCGGTCACTGCTCTTATTTAAGCCTGCCCCTTCCTGGGGCTGTTGCCGGATCTTTAGTGCCATTTAGCCTACTGAGAAAGCATTCCAAACCTTGTTCTGACTTACCGTGTACCGTGCCATTAGCTTCCGTTCCTCGACCACGCATCTTGCCGCCTGTCCTGACCTACTGCCTGTCCACGACCACGAACCATTGCCTCCTGCCCTGACCTTCTGCCTGTCCCCGACTACGAGCTCTGCCTGACATTCTGCACCCGCTTATACTTTGGCTGCCACCGCAAGCAAGTCACGTCAAGGGTAACGACCTGGGAACCCCCTTGCCCACAAGTCCACCCGCTTGGGGGCGGGCTCTGTAAAAGGACCTACTTAGATTCCGTTTCCCCTGGC
>JAODAL010034856.1:0-43693 GCA_025379985.1 Phyllomedusa bahiana | reverse complement strand
TTTTGATGTCTGGCAAACAGAGCAAACCCCAAGTTAGAGACGACTAGAGAGCATCTAATAAAAACTCAGGTTTGTTGTAGGGCCCTAGAACGACGGGATGATTCTGACCAAATAGGTGTGATGAGGCCAGGTCTATCGTCCCCTTTTCTTGAAGGTGTATTCGTGGGAGTAGAAAGGAGGCCCCAGGACAACAGAGCATCTCTGGCAGAGGAAGGGGTCAAGAAGACTAGTGTCGTGGAGTCCTTAGTTATAATAAGCTTAACTGTGAAGCCCCAGTGGTAGGGAATGTTATTCTCTCTCAAGATCTTTGTTAATGGAGCAAATTCCTTACGTTTGATCATTGTACCTGCAGAGAGATCCGGGAAGATTGAAATATCTTTAAAGCGGTCCGGGAGGTTTGAAGCACTTCTGATGGTCCTGAGGAAGTTTTCTTTGGTCTGGAAAAAATGAATTCTTGCGATGACATCGTGGGGAGTGGATGGGGGGAGATGTTTTGGTTTAGGAAGTCTATGTATGCGATCCACCATTAAATCTATGTCGGAGGCATCTGGAAGAACAATTGACATTAGATCTGTGAGAAACTGTGATAGAGAGTCAGAGGTTACTGACTCAGGAACACCACGGAGACGGATATTGTTGCGTCTTGAGCGGTCTTCTAGGTCCAATAATTTTGATGATAGTTTCTGAACCTCTTCCTCCAAAGATTCGTTGGCATCTATAAGTTGGTTATGCGACTTGGCAAACTCCGCCATTTTTTTTCCACGTGTTCCGTTCTTGAGACCAACGCTTGTATGTCCATTCTAAAGTCACCCATCATTTGTTTGAAATCATTTTGCAGGGTTTCTCTGAATGATGAGAATAATCGTTGAAGGGTTTGCTCAGATGTACTGAAAGCTTCTGATGAGTTTTGATGATCCAAATCCATGGAATCGTGCCTGGAGGAGGCTTGTGATAAGGGGGGGATAAGGCGCGCCTTGCCCTGTCTTGAGAGCGAGTGGAAGGGGTCTGGAAAAATTCCGTTAATTTAGTGGGCTGTGACTTGTTTCTTTTAGAATTTTCCACCCATTATTAATTTACGGAGATGTGCAGGACCTCTTAGTGGATAATGGGTTGTGTTGTATCTTATGCTCTCTGCAGTTGTACTAGTGTTGAGATTTGTGGAAGATAGTGGTGGATCTAATCCTGAGATGGATGAAAGGGAAAAGAGGAAGAGCTTCCTAGGATTTAAGCCAACACAGAGAGCCAGGTACCTTTATGAAGGTGTTGATACTAGTGCTGGAGGTTAATGAGGATAAATTCCCTCAAGTTGGGAGAGAGTCAAGTGGTGTCAGGTGATTTTAGGTGTTGAATGCTGGAACTTTCCTTCCAGTCCCATGAAATTTTTATGGGGTTAAAGCTGGGGGCCCCCCGTAGGGGTGTTGGGAATTAACGTTTCATAAATGACAATCCCTTGAGGGGAACAATAAAAATTTTCCCCAAAAAATGCACAGGGCTCCTCAGGTTGTGATCTGGCACCAGGGCAATGGCATAGGGTTTTTTTCTCCAAAAGAAGAACGTAGGCGTTGCTTGTTTACGCTGCAGTACGGGGTTAAATTTTAGAGATTGTACTTTTTGGGGTTTCAAGTTCCAGGGGACGGTGCTTAGAGTGTGCACCATGGATAGACAGGGCCCCCCTTTTGCAATCCCGATAAGGGTGATGAGGGGGGGAGTATGTCCCGACAACGGGGCCCCTTTTACCGGGTTGTCACGGCCAGGGTCGGGGTGATCTCAGCGCCGCGAGAGTACTCCGGGGGGGCGGCGCAGAGGTATGGGGCCGGGGGGACCGGGGGGCCCCAAACCCGTTCAGAGAGGCCCTGCAGGAGATCAGTCGGAAATTTTCCCGCAGCAAAAAACCCCGGGAATCTGGGGGAAAAAGTAATTTCTGGGATGCTAGGTGCCGTTCGTTCTGGGCCGCCCACGTTTTTTTTGCATCCTTCTCCCCAAAAAGGCGCCCAGGCAAGAGAGCTTCCGCCCCCCAGCTACAGTTGTCCGTGCTCTGGGGGGCGGTGATTTAAGTCCCCGGGTTTCCCCCTTCCGATTGCCCGAGGGGAGCTGGACTGGTCCCCCGAAAAGGGGGTGCAAAAAAGGCACTTTTAGGGCTTTTTTGGGCAGATAGCGGGTTTCCCCCTTTTGAGCCCTGGTCAAAACGACCGGCGCATCGGCTCAGGCACCCCCCTAAATGAAGATTTTTATTATTAAAGGGGAAAAAATAATCAAAACCATTGGGCCCCCGTGTGAAAAAGATTGCCCCCAAAGCCTAAAAATTGGGTTGGGCCACCCTTTGCAGCAACAACGGAATCAAGCATTTGAAAAAAGCCAATGAAAACTTTTACAACTCTGAGGGAATTTTTGGGCCCCTCACTTTGCCGAATGTTGTAATTCACATACATTTTTGGGTTTCCCCCATGAACCCTTTTTTAAATCATGCCCGCTCCAACGGAGGTCAGGGCTTTTAATCGGCCATCCAAATTTCATTTTTTTTTTTTAAGCCCTTCAAGGTGGACCTTTTTTTTGTTTGGATTATTTTCCTTTTGCATGACCAAGTGCGGTGTGAACAGTGGCCTACATTCTCTTTTAGGATTTGTTGTTTTGACAGCAAATTCAGGTTCCATTTTTAAACAGGGGAAATCTTCAGGTCTTTTAAAGCAGGAAAACCCCAGACCATCAACTACCGCCTCCATTTTACTGTTGGATGATGTCCTTTTCTGAAATCTTGCTTCTTTTATGCCAAGTAATGGGCCCTTCCAAAAAGTTCAACTTTTGCCAGACAAATTTCTCCCAAAAGTCTTGGGATTTCCCAAAATTTTTTTCTGGCAAAATCGAGACAAGCCCTTATGTTTTTTGTTCGCTGGGTTTTTCATTTTGGGAAAACTCTGCCTTTGGGGCCATTTTTGCACAGTCTCTTTCTTATGGTTTTATGAACATTGACCTTAATTGAGGCAAGTGAGGCCTGCAGTTCTTTGGATGTTGTTGTGGGGTGTTTTTGGACCTCTTGGCTGAGTCGTTGCTGTGTTTTTTGGCTGGGCGGCCACTTCTGGGAAGGTTCACCACAGTTCCATGTTTTCTCCATTTGTAAATAATGGATCTCACTGTGGGTCTCTTGCGTCTCAAAGCTTTAGAGATGGCTTTATAACCTTTTCCAGACTGATAGATCTCAATGACTTTATTTCTCATTTGTCCCTGAATTTCTGTGGATCTCCCCATGGTGTCTAGCTTCTAAGGATCTTTTGGTCTACTTCACTGTGTCAAGCAGGTCCTATTTAAGTGCTTCCGTGGTGGAGAACAGGTGCTGCATGTGAAAGCACCCTTAGGCTATGCCTACACGGCATAGCTTTACCGTCGGAAAATGCGATGGTACCCTGTGCTGCATAGACAGCAATGAAAAATCCATGCTGTAGTCTACACAGCACAGATTTTTTATTGTTGGGTTTAAAATCCATGGAATATGCAACATGTATATTTCGCCAGACCCTGCGTGGATTTGCCTTCGGTCCTATACATTAAGGGCGACATGCATGAAATTTGGCGTGTTAACGCCAAATTTCATGTACATTATAATGGCATAGAATGCGCCTGGTTTATGAACCTGCTCTACAGCGGGTCATAAATCAGCGCATTTCTAGGCTAGGGCGACATTTCTGGCTCAGGTATACCACTTTGAAAGTGCTCTACCTGTTCCAGCAGTAATGTGCCTAGAGTTTCCGTAGCGAAGCTATAAATGTTCATACGCTCCGTCAAATGCATCCAGACACAAACCCAAAGTATGGTGCGTGTTTGGATGCATTTTCTGTTCAGCAGAAATGCACCCTAAGGTTTTAAATAGGGCATCTGCTGTGTAAAACGGATCAAGAACTGTCCATAATTGGAACGGATGAGAAAGACAAAACACGCATCGTCTGAACACCGATGTGTGTTTTACATCGAAACTAATGTAAATCACACTGCACATTGTTAGATACACATTTGGGTCCATTTTGGGTCCAAAACATCATTTAGGCAGAACATGTGAAAATAATCAACACTCACCATCAGGAAGACCATGCTAGCGAAGACTGGCATTGAGGAAAGTATGCCAACACTTTGGGCCACATGTATCAAAACTGTCTAGGTCTAAAATTCACCATGTTGGTCATAGGATTCAATCAGAGCTCCCCTTTCATTTTTCCATACACTTTAAAAATCCAGGGGGCTTGATTCTTGCTATGGGAACAAGGTAATTTTAGCCCTAGAAGTTTTTCAACATGTGGCCCTTTGTGTCTAGTAAAGAAAATGTATACAGAAAGGGAAAAAAGCAAATGTAGTCCAGAAGAGACTATATCTGCCCTATTGTTTCCTTTGCTCCACTGCAGTATGTGTTTGGATACCTGCAATGGAAGTTGGAAACATGATGTGTTTTTGGGGCCAACATACAAGCCATAAAAATACACTTGTATTGAAATCAGTTTTGACAATTTAAAAAAAATGCAATAAAAATACCCATATTGCGTTCATTTGTTTAATACGGCTTGCTATCACTTTTTACAACACCCTCACTTCAATGTATGCTCACACACAATGGGGCACATTTATTATGGCAATTGTGCCAGAATTTGGGTGCAATTTATGCCAAATACTAGTGTACATACTTTACACCACGTTTATTCATACTTGCCAACTTTTGAAAGTGACTGTCAGGGAGATTTAGCTAAAGCGAGCCGGGAAGAATTTTCTAAACCCCGCACTGTTAACCCCGCCCCACCCCCCAACAAACCAGCCTCTTTTTTAGGTGTAAGACTCTTAAAGAAATTTAATTTTTGGGTTGTGGCATCACCCAGTTTCCCTTGGCATTGAATGCCCATTCAGCAACCGGGGAAGTGGAGATGCCCCCAAACTTCCTGAAATCTAAACCCTTTAAAATAATACAATATTACTGGGGTCGTGACCATTTAGTGATAAAACAAAAGTAGGGTTGGATCTAGAAGCGCATATAAATGACTGTCCAGGGCCGCAGCTTTTCAAGGAGCCTGGAAATGGGACCAGCACTCAAAAAAAAAGCTGGGGGCATCCCCCATGTCCCCCGCCCCCGAGCCCCATCTGAAATTTCTTTGTCCGCTTGCGGGCTTGCATGAGCCGGGGGGACCTTCTGTCTAGGGCGTCATTCCCCTTTCCGGAATGCCCGGCCGGAAAAGTTCCCTGGGACCCCAAAAGGGCCTGCTTGCCGCAGCGGACCGTAGTCAGGTGCTCCCCCCGCTCGACCCTGCACTCATGATCGGAGTGGGAGTAGATCCTGGAAAAAGGACAGAGTATGCGGGTGCGCGCCGTGGGAGCCATTTCCCTTTCCCCCCGGCCAACGCACCTTAATGCCGCCCTGCAGAAGCCCCGAGCGTTTTTCCCCTAACCGCGAAGCAAGTGTTTTTCACAGCTCATCTCCAGGTGGCCCGAAAAAAGGCTGCAACCCAAAGGCCCTTTTAGTAAAAGCAGACCCCGGGACACCACTCACCCCACAGGGCATACTCCACATCAGAGATGTCCTTGGGCCTAGCTGTGGGAGAAACCCTCCCTCCTAAGGGATCATTATCAGAGCCCTACTCGCCGGTGGACTCTCTCTTTCCTGCTTCTCAGGAGGCTAATCCAGCAGAAACAGGGGCCCAAGGTCACACTACACCAGAGCGACTCTGTGCCAGCCCCAGCGGTGGCCATTATTCACCCCTGCAGCTCCAGCAACATGACTCACCGTATGAGGGGTGCCCCTCTGATGTCCTGGCTCAGCTACCCCCTGCTGTGGATGATCTCCATTTCACTGGCTACCTCAGCCCTCAAGTGGTGGCAGTGGTCCACGTTCCTCTGGAAGAGGACATGTTGAGCTGTCAATATGATCCCCAGGGGCCTTCTCCTGACCCCTATGTGCTTGAAGGCTCTTGGGTTGAGGCTCATTTCCCGCCATGGCAGAACAACCTGTAAGGAGCCCTCTACTTCTAAGTCCATTCCCTGACACACAGGGAACGTCTCCTGCATCCTCAATTTTACCTAAGGAAAAGGCCTTAAGGGCTTTGCAGGGCCACCCTGAACACCAGGCCCTTTTGTCTCTGCTTCCTACCAAAAGTGACCTGACAGCGCTGACTAGGGATCTGAAAGAGGCCTGGCGCATGGACCTACAGGTGGTCAAGTCCGATGTCTCAACGATCCAGACCAGGGTGCAGAGTCTTGAAAGGTTCCAGGCTTCGGTGCAACGCTCACTCGCTGACATCCGTTCCTCACTGTCCAGGCAGACAAACGTCCATCAGTCGCTTGCATCCCAGATTGACGATTTAGAAAACAGAAGCAGGAGGAACAACATTAGGATCCGGGGACTTCCTGAGTCTGTTAAAACCCAGGACCGAGCAGTGACTCTCACGAAGCTATTTAACTCCTTGCTTAATAGAGCGGCGGACAGTCATATTGAAATTGACAGAGCCCACAGAGCATTGAGACCTCAGACCCAGGACCTTTCCGTTCCGTGATGTGTATTGCCGCGTCCATTATTATTCTTTGAAAGAAGAAATTATGAGGAAGGCTCGGCTTGCTCGTGAAATTAAATTTGAATCGTTCAATTTGTCAATCTTCCCGGATCTCTCAAGGCGTACGCTGCAAATGCGTGCGGCACTTAAGCCTCTCCTAGCAGCTCTTCAACAACTTAACATCACCTATCGGTGGGGATACCCCTTCTCCCTCCAGGTCCGGAATGGCGAAGAGATGATTGTCTTCCGCTCTTTGACAGACCTGCCTGCCTTCTTGACGGCCCTGAACTTGCCGAAGATCTCCCTTCCGGACTGGGAGTCTGTGACTGGCCTCCCAATAGATTCTCAGTCTTTTGGACTCACAACGCCCTCAAAGCGACCGGGTCCATCTGGGGCTTCGAAGCCACAGAGAATAAGGAGGTACCTGACTGCGGTCCCTGCTCCAGATGGCTCCTCTTCACAGTCATTTGGCTGAACTTTTCATTTCTCCGTTCCCACTTCTGATGCACGGTGTTTCACGGTAACTTCGGATGTTGATCTGGACTGTCCGCTGATGGGTGTTTAGATAACCTATATGGTCCCATTGTTCCTTTTATATTACGAAATTTGCTTTGTCGCAGTGAGAGCTTTTCCCTTCTGTGTCTGCCCTTATACCCCCCCACTCTTTTTTTTTTCTCTCCCTTTCCCTCTCCTTTTTTTCCCTCTTCTCCACCCCCCCCCCCCGCTCTCCTCGCTGCTAGCTCTCCTGTTTCATAAGATTTCTAGATTTTGGCCCCTCTTGGAAACTGTTAATGCTACTTTGCTCTGACTTCCTGCTGTCTGCCATGCTCTTTGCGGTGGTAGGTGGCAGGTAGAACATTACTTGTTGTGCACTGCTGATGTCTCCTATGGCCCCCACATAGGACCACGATTAGGCTTTTTTTGCTTAATCATAGCAGCCTATTTGCTGCACCTTACAGCTTGGCCACCTTGGTTCTCCGTGGGTGGTTGTTGGTCATTTGTTTGCCAGTACAGGGTTTTAGGTTTTTGTGTTCCCTGTCGTCATGGAGTCAGCCGGAGTAGTAGAGAAGGTGCCCTTTTTCTCCTTAGGCATGACATGGCAGATGGATCATGGCTTCTTTAAACATTACCTCCCTTAATGTTCGGAGAGAAGGTCGAACATTTTGTATTCCATGCATAAACAAAGGTCACATATCTCGTATTTACAAGAAACCCATTTTCGTAGGGATCAGATCCCGACACTCCGTAACAGGTACTACCCCTCCTGGTGTTATTCTAGTAACCCCTTGGCTAAGACTAAGGGAGTGGCAATATTTTTTCACAAATCCCTTCAGCATGAGATCTTGGAGGTTAAGGGGGATGAAGAGGCGAGATATTTATTTGTCAAATGCAGTGTACAGGGTACTACTTTTACCATAGCCAATTTGTATTTGCCCAATCCGGGCCAGAACTCTTTCCTTAGTAAGGTATTGGATGATCTTAACGCCTTTTATCAGGGATCTCTTGTGGTCTGGGAGATTTTTTAAACTCGTACTCAATCCTGCTGTGGATGCCTCGACGGGGTAAAACCGAAATTTTTTCCTGGAGCAAATAAAAAGGGGTTTTAAGAAACTGCCCCCAGGCTTGAAACTAAAATTTTGATGTCCTGGATTTATTGCAAAAATTAAACGGTATGGGGAATACACTTTTATTTCGCACCCGCATGGATCCTACAGCGGGGATTGACTATTCTTTTCCCCCAGAAATCATTTTTTGAAAGATTTTTAGGGAGGATGCCCCCTGTTATCGATCTAAACTTTTTCTATTAGGAATTTTTTTACTTGTCACCGGTCCGATTAAATTTCCCCTAATTGAAGTGGGGGATCCCTTAAGTGTGACGGGGGAAAATTTTATGAAACATGGTTTTAAAGGGTTTTTGAAAAGGGAAGCCTCGGCAAATTTTTAAAAGGGGTTTTTTGTCGAAATAGCCGCGGGAAAAGGGGCTCAAAAAAATTAAATGGGAGGAAGTTTTCGAAAAATACTGCTCCCAAATTTTCCTTCATGACTTTTTAGTTCTCGGGGGACGGGGCCCAAAAAGGAGATTCCAACAAATTTGCCCCAAACTCGTTTTCCCAGGGGAGCAAAAAAGGGCCCCAAGGGGAAAGATAAGACAGGTTTCCTCAGGATAAAGGGAGCCCTCCCTTTTTGTCCCGTTTTAAAAAGTCTGGCAGGGCAGACGGGGCCATAAAACCCCAAAAACATTTAGAAGCCTTTTAGGCTTTTTCATAAATACCCTTTTATAACCTGCCTACCAAAAATTTCCCCGGTTTTCGGGAAAAAAAGCTCCGATTCGGGGAATTTCCCCCTCTCCCGGGCACTCCTAGAATACCCTTCTGACCACTCAATGTTTCTATGGGAAAACCTTTTCCCCCCTGAGGGGTGAAGGAAGGGCCCTTATTCGTGCTCTACCCCCCCGGACAAGAGAAAAGGGTTCTAACGGATCCCTTTCCCGGACCCTGGGTCCCCGGGTTCGCAGGAGCATCCGGTGCCGATCTGAGGGCCCCCGCCCCGACTGGGTCCCGTCATTGCTCCCGGGGCCCCGTGACTTACCCGGCCTGCCCCTGCCCCACCGTCTGGGTCCCTTCCGAAGGTGCTTTGGGCGCCGCCCCTTTTGGGACCCGCGCGCGCGGCAGTTGAGATTTAAAAGGGCCCAAGTGGCCGGGAAATTTGGGCCCAAATTTACCGGGCATGCCCCATTTACCCCCACCCTCTTCCCGGGGCCCCTTTGGGATTTTAGTGACATGTATTGGGAAGCGTTCCGGGAAACCCTTTGTCTCGCCCTACTTTGTACCAAAACCCTTTTGCTTATTTTACGCCCAGACCCTTTTGCCGCCGGCCCCAAATTTTATGCCTGTCTACGTTCACGAATTTTAAAGGCGCCCCTCCCCTGCCCTTTTGCCTTGTCCCCGACTATGACCCTTTAAATTGCCGATTCTTGGCCTCGTCCCTTGGCCGCCCGCGGGCCAAGCTCCCCCAGTGGTTTAGTGCCCTTGGTTTGGACCCCCGCCGCAGAAGGGTCCCCCCCGGTTTTTGGGGGGGCCCTTGGTAAATTTCCCGGGGCCCCCCAAAATTAGTTTTCCATTTCCCTGGTGTGGGCTTACGCCATGGGCCGGGCGGTGGCCAGGGATCCACCTCCAGCCTTTAAACAGTAAGATGGGGCAGGGGTCCCCCCAAGGCGCCCTTTGGGCCGACCCGGTCGCCCAATTTTACCCCTGTTTTTTTTCAAGAAATAAAAAAACGGGTTCCGCACAGAAAGGGGCCACCCGGGCTGAGAGCTTTCCCCCCTTGGATGCGCCCCCTAAATCCCCACTAAAGGCGGGCAGATTTTTCCGGTTGCTTTTGGTTCCCCCCGGGGCGGTCGCTCCAGTTGGTCCTAAGTCGTTGCCATGCCGACAATTTTTGAAGGGGACCTAAGGCCGCAGGGGCTTCACCCCCCCCAGTGCTCCCTTCATGTGGACTTAGGGTTGGTCAGTTCCCTTTCGGAAAGATCCCAAGGTGGTTTTCGTGGTCAATCTCTTTTTGGTAAAGCCGGGCCCTGGGAACTCTTCTGGGACCGAGGCGATCCGGTCACGTGACCTGGTGACATTTCTCAGGAATTCGTAGGTTTCGAAGAGCCTGCCCGCGCTTCCGTCTGCTGAAAACGCCTGTTAAAACTGAAAACAAGGGACCTCCGGGGGGGCCCTGGGCAGTTGCACCCTGCATCGAGCTGGCTTGGCGATTGGTTTTTGCCCCCACGTTAAAGGAAGGGTTTCCCCGCCGATTAAGGTCCCCTCGCCGCCCGGGCCCTTAGTCTTCTTTAAGCGAGCTCACCCCCATTTGGCTAACCCGGTTATATCCGTTACAGAGGGACGTGAGGGCCCCGCCAAGAGCAAGAACCGTCCCTCCAGCCCCCCTGTCCCGCCCTGCCCCCGGTGTTTCTACCCCTCCAAGCTCTTCCCACCCAAACCCGGGGAAGGGGCCATGCCAGGGATGAGCCCCACCTGACCCCGCGGAACTTGCCCAAGGAAAAGGGAAAAACCCCTATGTCTTATTTGGGGGCGCCTGAAAATTTTTCCTGGGGTTGCATCCCCGCCCCGGGGGGCCGGGGAGAAAGGCCCCTAGGTCGGGGAGGGCGCCCTAGGGGGTTGCATTTCTCCTCCTCGTTTAAACTACCCCGCCTGGTCAGCAGGGAAGGGGGAAACCCACTTTAAAGCTTCAGCCTTCCCTGGACTCGGTTCGGGGGGAATTTTTTGGACGCTGGTGGTGTCTCAACACCATTTCCGTGGTTTCGGAAAAAACCCCCCTTTTTCCTTCCTCCGTCAGTGGGGAGATCTCAGCGATCTGCCCCTTTTCCCGTACGGAGCCATTTCCTTAAATTGGGCATGCATAAAGAGAGACTGTGTTTATGTTTTTTAACCCCCGGTCTTCCTCGCCCATCCTATTGGGTTTTCCCGTGGCTCCCCGCAACATGCCCGGTGTTGAGGCGGGGCGAAGTTTTGCGATGGGGCCCAGATGTCGGTTGCTGTTTGGGGGCGCCTCGCCAGGTGCTTCCGCTTTCCCGGTA
This sequence comes from Phyllomedusa bahiana, assembly GCA_025379985.1. Lineage (NCBI taxonomy): Eukaryota > Metazoa > Chordata > Amphibia > Anura > Hylidae > Phyllomedusa > Phyllomedusa bahiana. The sequence goes on along the minus strand of JAODAL010034856.1, from coordinate 32,596 downwards.
CCCGTCTAAAGCTCTAGGGGGGTCTCCCGCGTATATCGTGGTTTTCTGATGTCTTTTCCTGAGAGCAAGAGGAGACCTTGCCGCCACATCGTCCATATGATTGCCCGATTGATCTTCTGCCCGGTACCAGGCCTCCTCGGGGCAGAGTATACCCTTATTCCGGTTCCTGAGACTCAAGCCATGTCTGAATTACATCCGGAAAATCTACAGAAAGATTTATTCGAAAGTCTCCTTCCCGCGGGAGCGGATTCTTGTCTTTGGGAAAAACGAAGGAGACGGACTCCCTACGACCCTGCATGACTACCTGGGGTATGAACAAAACGCACGGTAAAGAACCGGGTACCCTCTACCGTTGATCACGGAAACTATTCGACGTCTTCAGGGCGCAAGGGTCTTTTCCAAGCTGGATTCTGAGGAGGGGCCTACAATTGGTCCGGATCCGCGAAGGCAATGAGTGGAAGACGGCCTGTCAACACCAGAGACGGTCACTTCGAGTACCTGGGTGATGCCTTTTAGGATCTGTAATGCGCTGCCGTCTTCCAGGAGTTCGTTAACGATGTCCTTCAGGGATCTTCTAATATACCTGGTGTCGTGGTCTACCTGGACGACATCCTGTATATATCTCTCTGACTCTTGAGACTCACCGCCTTCACGTCCGTCAAGTGCTCAGAGCCTACGAGCTAATCACATGTATGCCAAATTAGGGATGTGCCTCTTCCATCAAGTCAGCCTTACCCGCCCCAGTTCCTGGGGTATAGTATCTCGGACCAAGGGCTACGGATGGGACCCAAGCCAAGTTGTCAGCCGTTATTGCAATGGCCAAGCCAGTGGGCCTGCGGGCCATACAACGGTTCCTGGGTCTGCAACTTCTACCGGGCAGTTTATCAGCAATTCTCCCACGCTGGTGGCCACCCATTGTGGCCAATACGAGCGAAGAACGCAATCACGGAAGCTGGCCTTCCGAGGGCCGAGGAAGCGTTCACCAAGTTAAAAACGGCCTTTGCTCGCGTCCATCTGTCGCGGGCCGGATCCAGCGAAACCTTTCTCGCTTCGAAGTAGATGCCTCATCGGTGGCGCTGGAGCAATCTCACGCAAAAAGGGCCCACAGGCAAACTCAGTCACTGTGGCTTTTTTCCAAAACCCTTTTCTCGAGGCAGGAGGGGAATTACACCATCGGAGATCGGGAATTATTAGCATAAAACTGGCCCTGGAAGATGGCGATATTTGCTGGAGGGGGGCCCGGCATCCCATTTGTATCTTCTCGGATCATAAAAACCTCCAGTATCTCCAGACTGCCCAGAGACTTAATCCACGCCAGGCTAGGTGGTCGCTTTTCTTCTCCCGCTTTAATTTTCAGATTCATTTCCGTCCTGCTAGGAGAAGAAGTGAAGGCAGATGCCCCTCTCCCGGCTCCGGACGTGGTGCGTGAAGAAGCGATCCCTGAGCCATATAATTCTCAGGAAGCCTTATCTCGCAAGCTCCTGTCGTCCTCGGAACATCCCACCGGGAGAAAAGACTATGTCCGCCCTGCGCTCCGTAGGAGTATCCAGAAGTGGGGTCACCTGTCGCTTGGTGGCAGGGCACTCCGGAGGCCACAAGACGTTTCTCCTGATTTCCCGGTTTACTATTGGTGGCAGGACCTCGCTAAGGACGTTAAAGAGTTCGTCCAGGCGTGTACCTCCTGTGCTCGCAACTCAAGGCTCCTCGCAATAAGCCGGAAGGTCTCTTGCACCCACTGCCCATGCCTACGCAACCATGGTCTCAACGTAGCGATGGACTCATAACCGACCTACCCGTCCTCGTACGTAATACCGTTGGTGTGGGTGGTGGTATAGGATACGGTTTTCTAAAATGGTATTTTGTTCCCCTTGCCAGTCTGCCGTCGGCCCGCGCCTGGCCGAGGAGCTATTTTTTCTCCACATTTTTCTTCTGCACGTCTTCCCGACTCCAAATCATCTCTGGATAGGAGGGGTGCGTTTGTTTCCAATTTCTGGCGGGCCCTCTGCACTAAACTCCAGGTGAAGAATGACTTCTCTCGGCTTACCCCTCTGACGAATGGCCAGGTGGATAGGGTGAATCAAGTTCTGGCGGTGTTACTGCGCCACTTCGTGTCCGCACTGGCCAAAATGACTGGCAAACTTACATTCCTTGGGCGGAATTTTCATTTAATTCCCATAGGAGTAAGAGTCCGCGGGTGCCTCTCCTTCTACGTTGTGTACGGCTTACATCCCGACCCACCTCTCCCCATACGCCATCCTCATCCAGAGTCCCAGCTGCTGACACTCTTTTGGGGGTCCAGGACATAGGGACCGTTTGGTCCCTGACCGCCAATCCCTGTCGTGCGTCTGACCGCATGAAGGCGCAGGCAGATAAGAAGAAGCCCTCCTTCCTGTCTTCTCCCCGGTGATAAGGTGTGGCTGTCAGGCCCGATATGTACCGCCTCAAAATTCCCTCCTACAAACTGGGACCGCTTTGTAGGATCCCTTCGAGGTCCTTACAGCGCATAAACCCGGTTGGGTCCTATAAACTCCGGCTCCCTCCTACATTGCGATATCCCTGAACTCCTGTTCATGTCTCGCTACTAAACTCTGGTCCTTAATCGCTTCTCTCAGAAGGCAGTCATCCTCCGGTTGTGGGCTGATGCAGCTAATGTCTTTATGGAGTTAAAGAAATCCTGGGTATGAGGAGGGACTAGAGGGAAACGTTATTTTCTAGTTTGTGCCTGGAAGGGGTTCATGGCCACGAGGAAAGATCGTGGAGCCGGAGGAGAGAGAAACATCCTGGTACCGCAGGCATTATTCAGAAAATTCCTCCACTCTAAAAAGAAGGAGGGGAACAAGGGGGGGGGTACTGTCACGGGACGCCCCTGCGACCCTCGTCCCGGGTCGCAGGCGCGTCCGTGCCCCGACCACCGAGCGGCGCCCCGTCACGCACCTCGGGTTCCGGGGTACGCTATCATCCCGCTGCCCGGGGTACCAGTGACTTACCCGGCCTACGCTCCTAGCCCCGTCCGTCTCAGTATCTCGGCGTGCGCGGCGCCGCCCCTTAGGGAGCTGGCGCGCGCCGGCAGTCTGAGATTTAAAGGGACAGTGCGAAACGTAATTGGCTATTGCGGGCACTGCTCCTATTTTAGCCCAGCCTTCTTCCCAGTGGCCCTTTGCCGGATCTTTAGTGCACATGCCTATTGAGGAAAGGCGTTCCAAGAAAGCTCGTTCTTGCTACCGTTGTACCGAAACCCATTGGATTTCGTTTACCGACACGATCTTGCCGCCTGCCCTGGGACCTTCTGCGCTGTCTCACGTTCACGAAACCTCAGCCACCTGCCCTGACCTTTCTTGCCTGTCCCCGACTACGAGACCTGATTGCCGTTTCTGTACCTCGCCTCCCTTGGCCGCCACCGCAGGCAACGCCCGCAGGGCGGTGACCTGGTGGACTCCCGCCGCAGCAAGGTCATCCGCTTATGCCGGCGGGCCTCTGGTGAATTACCGGGGACCACTTAGACTCACTCCTGGTGTGGGCTTACACCATCGGCCTGCGGTGGTCCAGCGGATCCACCTCAAGACCGTAACACTTTGCAATTGGATGTCATTAGCAAAGCTGTCTTGTAATCAAAGGATCCCTTATCTTCTGTTTCTGTTTACACTGATCTCCAGTGCTGGTCGGATCCTCCTCCTTGCATTTCACTAGCTGAGAGCCTCATTTACATTTCTGTTCAGCCCCTGGTCGGCTGTATTCACGGTGCCTTGCATTCCTGACTTTCACTCAAAGTAAGGGACCGACATTTTCACTCTGCACAGCAGAAGAAACAGAATTACACTGTCAGGGGCTTCTACAATCAGAAAAACAGCACAATTGTGTGTCGATCCCTGCCTCTCCTGCATAGAAGGGAGATCTGTTGCCGTTCATAGGAAAGGCTGGATTCACTGTAACAAAATCTCCAGCTGTGAGGGAGAAGGAATCCAGTGCTTAGTCTAGATTGAATGCAGACTGTGGTATGTATACAGCTCTTACAAAATAAGACTGATAGGAAGAGACACAGTGACATGTGGACTCAGACAGAGAGGGGGGGGGGGATAGGTCTCGGGAGTCAGCATGAACAGTGAAGGGGGGATGATGTACACCCAGCTGGGGAGGGAGAAGAAAGCCCCCCAACTGCATTTATAGAGTTGATAATCTGAGAGCAGTATGAATCAGCCAAACTAAAGAAGCGATACATCCCCTTTAACACAATGGATGGAGACGGGGGTTCGCCAGGATTATGACGGCTAATTCAAACCAAAAGGAGGGAAGATTTCTTCCTTTGCAGAGGAAGGCCTGAAAAGTATGGCATTGAGTGCAATAAAAGCCTGGAGTATAGACAAATCACAGGCTTCCTAAAGAAAAGAGCTGGTCAAATGGGAAACCTGACTAAAATTTCTGTAATGGACAATCTGGCGAGGACAGCGACTACACCTCACTCCTTATCCCAACTGTACGCAGGATTACGCTGCCACGTTGAAGAACCATCATCGGTTACACTATTTGAGAAATGGGAAAAAGATTTCCCAGATACTGATCTAGCCCAGGAAGTTTTAGAAGGCTGGAATCAGATCAGAAAAGCAGTGGTGAGTGAGGCATGGAAGATTAGTTATTTTAGACTAGCGCACAGGCCATATACGGTTTCAATATCCTACCTCACCCGTCCTTCCCGGACCAGATTGTTGCTTGTCCGAAATGCACAAGTCCTCTTACGGATTTGAAAACATGGCATTTCGGTCGTTGTGGGTGTCCAGCCACACAGGGATTCTGGAATACACTCGCTCAGATGCTAAGGAGGAAAATGTCTATAAATCTTCCAGTTACACCCCAAACGCTTCTATTTCATAATCTCCCGGAAAGGGCGGGGGAAAGGATGAAAAAAAAAAAAATCGCAAAAAAAAAATAAACTTATACATATATTCCTAATGACAGCCAAAAGATGTCTGCTCAGGGAGTGGCTAGCGGCAAGAATCCCATCAATGAGGATGGTGGTACAGATGGTCAGGGAACACATGGAGATGGACAAACTTAATTTACAATAAGGGGCGGTTCACACGGCACAGGACAAATACCGGCCGGTTTGCCTGGCCAGGTACTGTATTTTGTCCTGTTTTGCGGCCGTCCCTCCACGGCCGCAAGGGGGGGACGACTTTTCTCCGCAATGAGCGGAGTACAGCCCTCCCCCCTTCATTGACATGACATGTTCCGTCCGGAGAACCGGTAGGGAAGAGTTTGTGCATGTTCATTGTGTTGTCGCCGTTGCGCCGGCGACAAAAACAGTCGGGCGGAAAAAACCTGTTGCAGTGGGGGACTGCTGGCAGGGTTTTCCATAGAAGCAAAATTGTGCTCATTATTCGGCGGTTTTTCAGGCTGTCTGAAAAAACCGCAAACCGGCTGAAAAAACCGGCAGTAAACCAGTGCCGTTGTGAACATGCCTAAGGAAGCCAGACAGGGAAAGTTTTTTTGAGGTTTGGGAACAATTTATTACGATCTTCATGACGGACACAGACATCCAATCTTTAATGCAGACATTCTCTGAAACCACATGGTACATGAAACACCAGATGGCCGGGTCCCTGGGGAAGCTTCGGGTCTCATAGAGAGCAGGGGCGGTTGAGGGAAAGAAGAAGATGATACAGCGCCTCTCCTCTTTACGTGCGTAAAATGTGTGCCTCCTTTCTTTTCTTATCTTATTATTATTATATTATTTATTTTAAAATGCCATTGATTCCAGGGCGCTGTACATTCGAGGGGGTTACATACATAATATATGTCAAACGAGTACAATGATAAGGGATAATGACAATTGGCACGACAGAGGGAGAGAGGGCCCTGCCCGCGATGGCTTACAATCTACAAGGAGGAGGGAAGAGACAGAAGGTGAGAGGCAGACATGTTTTTGGGGTAGCACAGTGGCGGCAGGGTTATTGTAGGGTATAGGTTCCTGAAGAGATGGGTTTTCAGGTTGCTTTTGAAGCTGGTGAAGGTGGGGGGAGAGTCTATGTGTTGGGGGCATGTGAGTTCCAGAGTGTGGGGGAAGCATGGGAGAAGGTTATTTGGAGGAGTGATAAGAGGGAGAGCAAGAGGAGAAGATGGTCCTGTGAGGGTATCTGGAGATTAAGGATGTAATGGAGGGAGAGGTTATGGGGAGCCTTGTAGGAATGGTTAGTTAGCTTGAACTGAACTTCGCTGGGCAATGGGAAAACCAGTGCAGGGATTGACAGAGGGGAGAGGCAGAGGAGTAGCGGGGAGAGCGGTGAATAAGACGGGCAGCAGAGTTGAGGATGGACTGAAGGGGAGCAAGAGTGCTGGATGGGAGGCCACAGAGAAGGATGTTGCAGTAGTCTAGGCTTTATCTTAGCATATTTCAACTTTGCTCCAATATGTTGCGTTTTGTTATATTTTCGTTTATTGAAGTCATTAATAATGTTATGTAAAGTTTTGGACAGCTATACCTTTTAAGTTGTATGTCAATATAAGATGCTTAACATACTGATTTTCACTGTTTACAGTACTCACAATCTTGAGATAATGGGTTGTTAATAAGGTCTATAACTTGTGTAACGATATGTTTTGTTCATTTGGAAAATTATAAAAGAATAAAAATTTTCAAGGGGAAAAAAAAAAAAGTGTCTTTGGCACTGTACGAGGCACTTATCGCGCCAAATTTTGGAGTATGTCGTTATACATTATAAAAATTTTTTACCCCAGTTTTTTGAGGTCAAATTCTCCCGCACCCCCCTTTTCATCGCTCCCATAGTCTCTTTTTAAAGGGACAATACAATCACATTTCTTCCACTACTACAGTATATGTTTAGTTTTTAAATTACGTGTTTTGTTTATATATAGAGAGGATTAAAGGGGATGTATCGCTTCTTTAGTTCGGCTGATTCATACGCTTCAGCTTCTCAACTCTAAAAAAGCAGGGGCTTTTTCTTCCCCTCCCAGCTGGGTGACATACCCCCCCTCCACTTTTTCATGCTGGCCCCCCGAGACCCCCCCTTCCCCCCTCTCTGGTCCACTGTCACGTTTTTTCCCTATGCCTTATTTTGTAAGGCTGTTATACATCCCACGGGCTGATTAATCTAGATGAGCACTGATTCTTCTCCTCCACAGCTGGTGGTGTTACATTTGAACCAGTTTTTTTAACGGCAAGATCCCCTTTTCTTGCAGGAGAGTTGGGCACCGAGACACAACTGTGCTGTTTTCTTATTTAAATCTGCGAGTGTGTTTTTTGCTAGGTGTGCAGGATAAATTGGTACGACCCCCAATCTGAGTCAGAGGGCAGGGTCGACACACAATTGTCTGTTTTTTGATTATAGAAACCCCGCAGGTTATTTTGTTTTTCTGGTGTGCAGAGAGAAAAAGTGCCGGGGCCCTACTTGAGTGAAAGGCAGGAATGTAAGCTCCAGAATACCCACGGGGGAGGGAGGGGGCCGAACGAATGTTAAATGAGCCCCAGCAGTGAAATGAAGGGGGGAGGGATCCGAAACCCCGCAGGGGGTCAGTGTAAACAGAAACGGGAAAAAGGGGAGACTATGAGAAAAAGACAGCTTTGCTAATGACATCCAATTGAAAGTTATTGTTTTCACGTCCCTTATTCTGAAGACCATTTTAATGAAATGATACAAAAACCCCCTTTAAGGGGATTTCACATGGGGTTTTTTTTGCCCCCTATTTATATCCAAAAATTCTAAACACTTTTTATAGACTGCAATTTAAAATATGCTCCATCATTCACACGACACGTATTTTACTCTCATAACTCAATTCTTCCAGGTATAAAAACCTTGCGTAGTTTTAGCATTGAATTTACACAGGATCTATTAAGAAGACACAATGCAGGAGGATTTTTGCCATTCATAACATTATTCCTGTTTTGTTCCCAGCTGTTTTCTTTAGCCTACTGCACATTTTTCAAGTCACCTTCTACCTAGAATAAATGTGTTTCTTCTGCTTGAGAAAGGGGAATATCTCCTTGGGGAGAGCACCATATAGGTGTGTGGAAGTTTGAAATTGCCCTTTTGCACCCCACTAGGTATCTGGATTTGCTTCTGATTCATTGAGCCTTTGGAAAGCAAAAGGGATGTTTGCCAACCCCTGTTGTATCTGCGACAGTGTTTCAGGGTTTTGCCCCCTCATCAGTGCAAAGACTGGGAGGCAATGAGTGGGTCAGAAAGGGGAATACCTCTTTGGGGGAGAGCACCATATAGGTGTGGGGGATTTAAATTTGCCTTTTTGCCCCCACAAAAACACTCATTAAACGGGGCTTAGGGAAAAGAGTGGAAGCTCAAGCTCCTCTTTTGGGATGTAACCAATTTTCAATTTGCTTGTGCTCACGGGTTTTTTTTGGGAAAGCAAAAGGGATGTTATCAAGCCGTTTTGCTATCTGAAAAACAGTTTTGGGGGTTTTTGCCCCTCATCATGCAGAGCAGATTTTACGGCTGGGGGGAGGCAATGGGGGGGTCAAAAAGGGGGAATATCTCTCCTTGGGGAAGCACCATAAGGGGTGGGGGTTTGAAATTGACCTTTTGCACCCCCAGATCTGCATACAAAAGCATTAGGGGAAAAAGGGGGAATCAAGTCCCTCTTTTGGAGAAACCCAAATTTTCAATTTGCTTGGACTCACGAGTCTTTGGAAAGCAAAAGGGTGTTAACCAATCGGTGTTGCTAAATTGCAGACAGCGTTTCAGGTTTTCCCCCTCATCAGTGCGGGGCGGTTTCTGGCTGGGGGGGGGAAATGGTTGTCAGGGGGGAAAATTTTCTCCTTGGGGAGAGCCCAATGGTGTGTGGGGATTGAAATACCCTTTTTTTTCACCCCACTAAACATCTGCATATCACGGGCATTTTTGGGAAAAGAGCTGGAAGCCAAGCTCCCTTTTTGGGAAAGTAACCAATTTTCAATTTGCTTGTGACTCACGAGTCTTTGGAAAGAAAAAAGGGATGTTACCCAAACCGATGTTGCCATGGGCAGACGCTGTTTCGGGGTTTTCCCCCTCATCAGTGAAAGCACTGGGGGCAATGAGTGACTGGGAAAGGGGGAAAAATTTCTTCCTTAGGGAAGCACCATATAGTGTGTGGGATTTGAAATACCCTTTTTTGCACCCCAAACTCTGCATTCACAAGGCATTATAAAAAAAATTTGGGAAGCTCAAGCCCCTTTTTTGGGTGAACCAATTCCAAATTGCGTGACTCACGACCCTTTGGAAAGCAAAAGGGATATTGGCCAAGCCAGTATAACTCATCTTCTGCTTGGTCTGTTCCACTGCCCTCCTGTCTTCTGCTTTGTCCATGTTCTCTCTTCTGTATGCCCAATTCTGCCCTCTTCTGCCCATGTACTTCCAGGTTCTCCTCTTTCTGTAGTTTTGGGTATATAAACCTATACCAGCTGTTTTAGAAAAAACAATATTAGTCTTCCTATTAAAAGTGGACAGGTAATAAACTTCATTTTCCATCTTTAGCTGCTGACACAACCCCATTTGGAACCCAAGCTGAAGTAATTCTGAGAACCAACTTTTTTGGTACGAGGGATGATTGCAACGAACTACTACCACTCATTAAACCAACTGGTAAGTTAACTTTGGTTATATGTTGTATCGCCCATCAGGTATTCTTGGCAGGACTTGGGAAGAGATGTAGCAGCTAAATGCTGCGCCATGATAAAGGGAGCAAGAAGGTTAAAAGAGCTGTCTACCATGGATGCCTGCTGAATTTAACGCCTTCCTCACTGCCAGTCATAATAATATGGCTCTTCATTCCCCCACCTTCCAAAAGACATAACTTTTTATTTTTTCTATCTACACAGACAAGATGTTCTTTCTAATGGTGTCACTGACTGTACCACAATGTGTTATCAGTATTGCGGAAGTAGTGAGAAATGGTGTGTAGCACCGTTTCCCATTCATTTATACGATCACTGTGGGGTCTAAAGGGTTAAACAGCAGGGAACAGAGCTGCTGTTACTGGCGGGTGTCAGCTGCTGTTTCAGAAGCAGCTTTTCATTCTCTGTCTTGTCAGGCTTATTAGCATATTTAGCTTCTCTGTAACTAGCAGAGACATTACAAAGATGTTAGTGCAGGAGATTTAATCTTCAGTAAACAAAGCCACAAGTGCACCAAGGAGTGAAAACAATTGCTTATCTGTAAACAAAAGCTAATCTTATTAGAGATAAAGACTCATTATCTCTAATAAGATTAGCTTTTGTTTACAGATAAGCAATTGCTTTCACTCCTCAGAGCACTGTAGCATTTGTTTACTGAAGATTAAATTTGCACTAACATCTTTGTAATGTCTCAGCTAGAGAAAATGAGAAAAATGTATGAACCTGTTCAGGTCTAAAACTCACTTTTTTGCACCTTGGTTACTATGGGAAAAAGAGTGAGTTTTAGACCTAAACAGTTTCATACATGTGGCCCAATGAGTCTTCTCTGGAGTGAGCTCCATCCATGATAACGTCACTCCCTGCTATCTGTCTAACCAGGAAGTAAGATTATAGACATAAGCACAGAAACCTGTGTGCACTCAGAGCAGATAAAATCTATCTTATCTCCTGACCAAGATAAAATCAAAAGACTTCTGTATTTGGAAAAAGTCTTTAATTACCTACCCCTACATGTTGAAAGCTAATCTTTGTAGTGAGAAAAACAATTGCTTATCTATAAACAAAAGCTAATCTTATTAGAGATAATGAGTCTTCTCCAGAGTGAGCTCCGTGCATGATAACGTCACTCCCTGCTATCTGTCTAATCAGGAAGTAAGATTATAGACATAAGCACAGAAACCTGTGTGCACTCTCTTATCTCCTGACCAAGGTAAAATCAAAAGACTACTGTATTTTGAAAAAGTCTTCAATTACCTGCCCCTACATGAAAGCTAATCTTTGTAGTATGGAAACCTCTTTAAAGAATTTTTGCCACTTGGCAAAATCCCTTTCTGAGGCCAGCTTGTAGGCTTCGGCAAAAGAGGAGACGACCTTGCTTATGCAGTTCTCCCTGTTCTTTACTATGGCAAATCCGAGTATAGCCAAGAAAGTGTGCTTGGCCATATTCGAATAGTCTCCAAAAGTCTCCATAAGTGTTATACATAATAAAAGTTACGTTTTAGTGTTTTATAGATTGAGAACTGATAGAGTTTAAGTTTGCCTATGGCAAAATAGTAAATATAGTGGCCATATTCGAAACCCCCATACACATGAATGGGGGAGAACTGTGCAAATACAGCCATCTACCCATTCACTGAGGTCGACTCGTAATGAGCCCTCCAAAAGAGATTTTGATAGGTGACAAAAGCCTTTTAAGACGATTGGCTCTCGCAGGGCAGCTCTATGTTCTGGCCGTTGTGGATGGTCCTAAGTGGTACACTACCCTCTATATCCCTTTGCTCTGTTTGGATATTTGCCCCTGGTCCACATAACAATCATATTCTTTCTGCCATTTTTTCCCAATGGATTAAAAATTTTTTTTTGACCCCTTGAAAAATTTTCCAATGCATATTTCAATGGTTGCCAAAACTGAAAAACACTTAATGTAGTGAGTCTTTGTATCCGACCAAAATGGCCATAACTAGTAATAAATCTCCATATCTTTCCCCTATAGGAAGAGTGGTCAACGTGTCCAGTATTTTCAGCCACACGACCCTTCCGAAGTGCAGCCCCGAACTTCAGGAGAGATTCCGCAGTGACACGATCACAGGGGGACGGCTGGTGAAGGGGGAGAAGTTTGTAGAAGATCCCAAGAAGGGCCCATGAAAAAGAGGGGGGCCCAAAAACTTCCCTATGGGGTGTCCAAAATTGGAGTAACAGTGTTGTCCAGAATTCAAGCACGTCAACTAAAGGAGACCAGAAAGGGAGACGGCATTATGCTCAATTCCTGCTGCCCCGGGTGGGTGAGGACTGATTTGACAGGCCCACAACCCAAGTCCCCGTGAAGGTGCCATAAACCCCAGTTTATTTGGCTTCCTGCCAACCTCAGGGGTTTCCCCCCCTTTGGGGGAGCTGGTCAGTGATAAGAAAATTGTGACTTGGTAACCACAGAGAGAAGCGTTGTTGTTAAAAATGTTACATTACAGCCAATACAATACAGAATTGAGATTTTTGGAAAAATAATACTTCTGCACAGCGAGTTGGCTATTATTGATTTTTCTGAATTATGTTCCCAAATTGTACATTGCTTTTAAAAATGATTTTTTAATAAATTTTAAGGGGTGATCCAGCGGGTTTTTTTACGAAAAGGGGGTTATCTCACACAATGTTTAAAACCCTTAAATGTAGGGAAGGTATTAAAGTTTTTTTCTAAAACATTGTTTTTTTTTTGTTAGTCAGGAGTAAAAAGGGGTTTTTTCCCTCTTGCAGTACCAAATTTTTCTGGTTTTTGACCCCCATCCCCGTGTCTCTTATCTTCATTGCTCCAAGCTGCCGTTTTTCTTCCGACCATGGTAGTCACCTCTGCAGGTCTCTCTTGCTTGGACTTTGAGAACTTCTCATTTAGCTAAATAAACACTCTTTAGAGCTCTGTGTCCTCGTTTAGTACACTTTATTAATCTCTTGCACTCATGTCACTATGACAAGAATAGCTAGGAGTAGCAGAGCTGATCTGTCGATTACTGCTATAGATCCGCCTACAGTCTGACCGGGAAGTGTGAGTCTAAAGCTGTGTCACAGTGGAACACCAGAGACAGGAGGTGGATCTGCTAAGATACCGTGGGAGGGTTGGCGTTGTTGTGGATGGGAACAAAGGTTATATATATGTGTGATCCTTTTTGTCTCCTTTTTTAAAGTATTAGTTAATGTCTAGTTAGTATATACCCCCTCCCATGTTAAAACGCATGTAAAAACTGTAGGTATATTTTTGTCATTAAGTGTTAACAAAATGGCCGCCTGTAGTAGTTTGTAGAGATCCCGTGTAAACCAAGATGGGATCTTTCTGAAGTTTTCAAACCTGTGTTTTGACATTCCCGGCTGTGAGGAGTGGGGCTGTTAAGGCGTGCCCAAAAGACCCCCAAAAGCCCCGGTCCATGTGATGTTTTTATTACTAATTTGCAAAGGGTTTAAAAAAATGCATTTTTGGGGAAAAAAGGGAGAAAGCCTTTTTTTTCATCAACCCAAGGATGTTTGATCGTTTTCTCGGTGCACCCTTTGTTATTTTTAAGGTAATTAGGACCCCCACAAGGACCGAATAGCCACTTTGAGGCTACTTCCATTTCAGTGTAGCTTACGCTAAGGAGCGAAGTCTAAGAAGCCCCTAGTTTTCACCAGAGGCCACCTCAAGGCCAATTGGTCTTTGCTGCAGGGGACCCCCAGGTTGCTCCCCCAGGCTTGGGTCCTCATGGTGACAGCCGCCAAGCCTGAAACATAGTACAGGTGGACGAGGCAAAGATGTAGTCAGGAACAGGCAAACAGTCTTGGCTGGTAGCATACAACTGAGATCATAAGGTCAGCACAGGCAGCGGATAAGGCAGGGTCAGGAATATAGCGGAGTATTGTAATGGGAAGGCAGTCAGAACAAAACGCACAGGAACAGCGGACACGTGGATGCAGGGTGAGGTGTCCAGAAATGATGGGCTGTGGGAAAGTTGGAGCTGGCCCCTTAAATGAGAGGGAGCCGGCGTGAGCCGACGGCTGGCAAAGAATCAGGAATGAGGGAGCGGCTGCAGTGAGTGCTGGAGAGGTGAGTGGAGGACCAGCGGATGCCTGGGTTGGGAGCGGGTGTAACTGCGGACCAAAACCTGGATGCTGGCTGTGGCTCTGTGAAACAGCATGGTGAGAAAGCCCCTTTGAGTTGATTTTTTTTCATCCCGGAGATTTATGGTGTATCAATATGCTATAAATTTCTGATAAGTGGGGGTCTCACCTTATTGACTCAAAACTGTCTCGAGAACGGATACCTGAAAGTCTCTGTTCAGAACCAAGAGTAGCTCATATTTGCACAAGACTCTCCATCTTGTTCTACGGAGTTTTGAATACAGCTTAACTCACCTGTACTGGGAACTCCCATATAACACGATGGAGAGAACAGTGCAGACAAGACCTACTCTCCCTTCTCAAATGCATTTTTAGGGTCCCATTCTCAGGATAGGTGCGGGTCTCTCGCCTACCAGATATTTATAACATATCCTATCGAAATGCCATAAATGTCTGAGATGGGGACATAACTTTAAGCTGCAGGACAGTCTTTAAGTAAGGATTCTAGTCATTTCAATACACATAATACCGCATATTTACCAACTTTTGGAAGTGGACTTCAGGGAGATTTTGAATTGCAGCTTGCCGCCTTGATGTTTTGCATGGGCCACACCCCCTGTTTTACATGACACACCCTATTTGCACAAGGCCACACCCCCTTGTCATATCTGTGTAACAGCTTTGGAGGAAAGCTGATAAGGGATGTGCTATCCTTCAGCTTTACTGGATGTTGGATCTCCTGACCCGCATCCAAGCTGGGTAACAGCACATCAATCAGCTTCAGAGCCGAGCTACAATGTGCTCCCTCTGCACCAAGTGATGTCAGGGCATCTCATGATGCTTTACCCTGGCACCACCACCATTTACAGAGCAACCCATACCAGTAAGAAAGTCCTCAGATGTACAAAGTGGTTTAGCTGCCATATAGGCTTAGGCGAAAACCGACCAAACATTGCCAACTTGTGATCCCTGGCAGTAAAACCAGTGATTTATCAGATTCGTGGCAAACCTACCATAGCAGGAGATTTACCAACTCTTCAGGGAGCCTGGGAGGACTCCCCCTTTTCAGGGATTTCCCTGAAAAATCAGGAGAGTTTTAATATGGAAAAACCCCCATAACTGCTAAGACAAATACGCCACATAATGCCACGTTTAGTGTGGTAGTTTTCCCTGCCTTTTGAGCAGTAGCCCTGGTAAATTGCTCAGTTTTTCATCCTAGAGGCCTTCTTTCTAGGAAAACACTTCTATGGAATAATCTTACGACAGATTGGTCGGGGGTCCGAACTCCACTTTTAGAAGATATTTTCAATCTTTATAAAGCGAAAAAATTAAAACTTTTATAAATCCGGGCTTATTTTTTCTTTCCGCCGCTATACCATCCTCTACCGTTGTCAGTCACTGCACTTTTTCCCTACCCAAATATAGAATACACCAAAAACTCATCACTCTCCCCCATAAAGCTCCCACAGTGCTGCACCCCCTAATCCCTCCCTCATCTCTGTCTACCCAACCCCTCTCCCGCCTGCTGCTGATATCGGGTTTAACACTCATCAATCTCCGAACCTCCCATGCCCGTCTCCAGTTTTTCACACGTGCGGCACCAGTTCTCGGGAATATGATGGCGGGGACGGGCAATTCCAACCTCATCTTTAAAGAAAACCCTGTCACATAGGTTGTGCCCCCCTTTGCTGGGGCAGCACAAGCTGTACAGCCCTTTTTTGCTGTTTCCAGCGTTTTTCCCCTTTTTCTTAAAGCAGCAGTTTTAGAGCATTTTACCCTCAAAATCTTATTCATAGTGGGTGTGACCCGCCCACCACGGCTACCCCGCCCATGACAGTTATTCACATTTTTTCTACCTATTCAAAGTAATGGGTTTGTCATTGAGGGGGGTGGGGCTCCCTCAGATAGGGGGGTTTGAAAAAACCGACTTTTGAATGATCTTCTGCTGAAAACTGCAGATTTTGAGCATTAAAACACGAAAACTTCAGCTTTTACAGATAAGGGAACAGTGCGGAAACACAGGTCTGAACTAGCTTGTCTGTCCTCCAAGGGGGGCATAACATGTGACAGGTTTTTTTAAAAGGGCACGAAAATACATTTTTTCCTCTGGCCTACCAAAATCCCTAATGGCTAACGCCGCCCCCCCCCCCCCCCCTCCCCCCCTCCCCATCCTTTTTCGGCACTTAACGTATATAGAGACTGCCCAGGTGGCGGGGTCCATCCAAATTCTACTAA
This sequence comes from Phyllomedusa bahiana, assembly GCA_025379985.1. NCBI lineage: Eukaryota > Metazoa > Chordata > Amphibia > Anura > Hylidae > Phyllomedusa > Phyllomedusa bahiana. The sequence goes on along the minus strand of JAODAL010034856.1, from coordinate 16,665 downwards.
AAAAACCCCTTATTTATTCACGGGCTGGATTGTAAGCTTTCGAGCGGGCCCCCCTCACACCTTTTGTCTACCTGTAAGAAAGCTTTTCATTGTGAAATGTCGTCCCTAACCCCCCAAAATTGTAAATGCTGCGGAATTTTTTGCGATATAAATAAAGATTATTATTATTATAAATCCAAAAAATTAAAACCTCACCCAGGAAAGGCTGTTAATGTCCCTAAATGACTGGGAACCACTGTCTTGGAAGCGTTGTATATTCAGACACATTTCACAGCAATCTAACACCCGTTACAGTCTTTCTTAAAGGGATTGTCCATTTTGTAAAAAAAAAAAACTGTCTCTTGTCAGGAAGGAGTTAAAATAGAAAAAAAATTAACTCACCTTTGTAACCTGCTCTTTTTTGGGGCACTGCATGCTTCCCGATCCCCCCCGCCAATGATACAACATTCATCATTCCCATGACATGCAGCAAATCACAGGCCTCAGTGGTCATTTTCCTATAGAATGACATTGACCCCCTGGGGTCATTAGTGGGAAGCACCAGGGGCTGTGAAAGAGCAGGTTTTAAAAGCAAGATTTTTTTTCTGTTCTAACCCCCCCCCCTCAAAAAACAGAGACAGGTTTTACAGAAAAAACCCCTTTTAAAGGGGTTTTTTGCCACGAGAATGTTACGGGGGACCCCAAAATGGATTTAATCCCTTTTCTAAATTATTGTTTACAAAAAGGAAGCATGTGAGAGCTACAGCATTTTAATCCCCTTTGTTTCCTGACAGTTTACATTAGACAAAAACCAGGACAGTGCAGGAGCTGATCTGGCCCGCGCGTGTTTTCACTTCTTATCTGATGACAGGGAACATGAAGGAGCTTGCAAGGGGCTGGGGAGAAAGTGCAGTGTATGAGGCTGTCTGCTGTATAGAGAATCCACTGGTTGTAATGTAATTATTTGAGTGAACATTGCAGACGCTCCCTGCTTCCTCACTCTCTGCTCACCCCCATCCTTTGTTTATATTCTCTCCTGAGCAGATAAGAGATAAGGAACTCAGTTAGTGGCAAAACCCCTTTAACTGAGTTTCTCCTTTAACCATGTATTAGGTGTGGGAGTTTAGATGCCAGGTGTAAAGCAGGCAGGTACACCTGGATAGTGAATGTGTGTGGATGCTGGTATTCCTTGGCCTACCAGTGTGGGATTGCTGGGAGATGTAGTGCGCCAGACGAGGAAGTAACCACAGAGACTCTTCAGCTTGGGGGCTTTACAGGTTTTACTCACTTTACTTTTTGGTACTTCTTAACGTTAGGTCACTTCACAGGTAGACAATTACACAAATTCTTGTAGTCTCCAAAACTGCTACCCTAATAATTTTCTACTTTCAGGCCCATTCCCTTTTCTAGATGAAAGCTTTAGGTTAAGCAGCCATACCAAAGGACTGGAGTTGTACTTTGTTATGCTCCCCTGGCTGACTGTCTATTCCAGACTTCTCTATTTTTACTTCTCAGGGCAGTTCTGTCCTGGTAGTTTCACTCTCTAGTCTCTCGTCCCAGTCTAGTTGTTCAAAAGTGCTGGTATCTGGCGCCAGTCCCTTTTACTGTCACTTTTCTCTATCTGTCTACCTGCTTCTCTGCTATCTTTCTCTCTCTCTTTCCTGCGAGCATCCTGGCTGATGGTCTGCCTCTAACCTGCTCCACTTCACCGCTGGTTGGTAAGAAGTTGATCCCATCTTATGCTGGAACTGGGTAACAGTATCCTACTTCAACTTGAACAACTAGAACCATTAACTCTCTACAAACCGTATACCTATATGTGTATATGTATATATTATACACATAACACTATACCGTCTGTAGGTGTGGTCCCACATCCTACACATTGCCAAGAGTATGCTTAAACAGGGGTGTAGCTCCCAGATGAAAAGAGCAATGGAAGCAGTTGCACTCACGCCCCAATCACTGAGTATGCCCAAAAGCAACTAAGCCAAATAAGACACCATTGTTGTACATAGTTCACAGCAGATCAGGGGCCCTATGACACATTTTGCATTGGGGTCAAGGAGCTTCACGTTACACCACTAATATGAAATAGGCCATATTTGCCAACCTTTTTTCTCCCATTTCTGAAGGATTTTAGCCAGGGGTGTAACTAGTACTCATAGAGCCCAATAGCAAAAAGAGACAGGACCCCAACAACTAAAGACAGAAAACTCAAGCAGCAGTATATGAAGGACTGAAGCTATAGATAAAGTTCTATGCATGAGAGCAGTGATTTTCAACCAGTGTGCCGCGGTACACTAGTGTGCCGCGACACATGGTCGGGTGTGCCGCGGGGAAAGTTCCCAAACTATGGTGCGCCCTGTGTTTTGTTCAGGGCCGTTCCTAGGGGCGGGCAGGACGTGCGGTCCGCCGGGGCGCCGAGGCTCCGCTCACCGCGGGGGGCGCCGCGGCCGCCCCTGCCCGCCCGGAGGAGCGCCCTGACTGCGCGACTGTTTTATAACAGCCGCGCAGAGCCAGCAGCTGCAGGGAGGAGGCGGGACGGATCGTTCCCGTCCTGACTCCTCCCCTGTATCAGCGTCACAGGGGGCGCACGGCTCTCACCGCGCCCCCTGTGACGCTCGATCTCCGCGGCGCTCAGCTCTGCCGCCGAGGAGACCCCTGGGAGCTGCTTACACCGCTCTGCAGCTCCCACTGCTGAGCAGCTCCGGACCGGGACGCGTGGACCAAGGTGAGTACTCTTTTGTTATTTTATAATTACTTACAGGGGGCATCACGGCTACAAGAGGGGCATCCTGGCTACAAGGGGGGCATCACTGGCTACAATGGGGCATCCTGGCTACAAGGGGGGGCGTCCTGGCTACAAGGGGGGCACACTGGCTACAAGGGGGGCACACTGGCTACAATGGGGGCACAAATGGCTCCAATCGGGGCATCACTGGCTGCAAGGGGGGGGGATCACTGGCTGCAAGGGGGGATCACTGGCTACAGGGGTGGGCATCTCTGGCCAGAATCGATATTATTAACTATATGTATAATATGTACTGTTTTAGTGTCATTTTGTGCCATTTTGGTTGGTGGTGTGCCCTGGGATTTTTTAAGTGTAAAAAGTGTGCCGCGGCTCAAAAAAGGTTGAAAATCACTGCATTAGATAGTCTGCATAGTAATGGTAGGTAGCGGGAAACCCCCATGATCTACAAAATGGTACAATGTTCTTACACCTGAGTGGCCCCCTTAAAAGAGTTGTCTCACTACATTGATTCCTCTCACTTTAGTCCTGTCTTCTTGGTTTCACTTTGAATTCAGGGGCGTGTTTACTGGCTTCTACTAGGCAGCAGTAAAAGCCAGGTCTGTAGCTATAGCAACCAGTGCTGGCAGCCTGTCATGAGAGATTAAACAGGTCTATAGCTATAGTGACCTGAGGAGCTGATGCAGCCCATATAAGAGGGGATATCTAGGAATAGGTAAGACACTGTTAATGGACACATATTACAAAGTGACTTCTTTGTGCAAGATCTTTATCATAAAAAGCAATCCTTGTAGTGAGACAACCCCTTTAAAGGGGTTTTGCCCCAAAGTGAGTTCCATACCTCCTTATCAGCTCAGGGGAGAATATAAAGAAATCATGCTGAGTCATGAACGCTGCAGGGGTGAGAGTGAGGGGGTGAGCAGAGAGTGGGAAGAATAGAGCGTCTCAAAAGTTTACTCAAATAATAACATTACAACCAGTGGATTCTCTATACAGCAGACAACCTCATACACTGCACTTTCTCACCAGCCCCTTGAAAGCTCATTCATGTTCCCTGTCATTAGATAAGAAGAAGTGCAAATACGCAAGTGCGGCCAGATCAGCTTCTGTCAGCTCCTGGTCGTGTCTAATGCAAGCTTTCAGGAAACTAAGGGGAATATCAATCCACTGCACACCAATATATCATGCGTTTAAATGTAATTTATTTACAAAGGGCTTAGATTGTAGTGAGTCAAAATGGGGTGCCAAAGATTATACACAAAAGTATACTAGACAAGTGCTTTACATAGAGATACGTGAGGTAGATGTCATATAATATATCGCAGATGTCATAAAGTATATCGACGTTTCGGTAATCGCCTTTATCAAGAGACATCTAATGAATAATGATAACTGCAAGAGCAAGGTGATTTTATAAGGAGATGAAAGGCACCAATGCAGGCAAAATTAATATCCAGTAGGATGGATAGGAGTATGTCCGGGCTTGTTTAGAGAAGAATAGGACATGACGTCTGGGAGCAGTGAGGAACCGCCTTAGGAAACTAAGGGGGACTGAGAAATGCTGTAGCTCTCACAGGCTTCACTTTTTGTAATGACATATATTTAGAAAAGTGATGAAATACCCATTTTGGAGGATCCCACGTCAACATTACATCGTGGCAAAACCCCTTTAAGCTCTGGGCCCCATAGCAGTAGTTATGGCTGCTACTGTTATAATTACACCCATGATTTTAGCCCCACACTGGGAATGCCCCTGATCCATCCAGGAATTCCAGTTTTAAGCTAGGTTTGCAGGGGGTGTCTCCTCCCATTTTAAGTTCTGTTTTTCAGGAGTCTCGCGGAAGAAATGAAAAGCTTGTCAAATATGAAAAAGACCTTCTTTGGCTTTGGGTGGGATTCATGGGTTCAGTAGCCTTGGATTTTACCCTGCTGGTCTGGACAGTGCAGGATGGAGATCAAGGACAGTCATGCATTAGCTGGACCACAATCTTATTTCCACATTGCTTTTACTCCTGGCAAGAAATATGACTTTTTTGCAGTTTTCTTTTAAAACTGAAATCCCAAAAGATCATTATCAGGTCATTTAGTATCTGCAGCCTCCTGTGACACTATGGGCGACATGTATGATTTTTGGCGCCCAGGCGCCATTTTTTTGCACACAATAGTAGTGTAGAATGCGCCTGAATCTATGAACCTGTTCTACTGTGGGTCATAGAGTTAGTGCTTTCTAGCTACAAAGCGACACTTCTGGCTCAGGTAAACCACTTTTAAGGTGATCTACCTGTTCCAGCAGTAATGTGCCTGGATTTGCCGTATGAAGCTATAAATGTGTAGCTTCGTACGGTTGTAGTGCGATGCCTCCAGCACGCCCCCGTATCTTAGGTGCATTACAAAGTGCCGCAAGTGCTTTATAATGCGCCTAATATTGAAGTGCGCCTGGTTACAAATAAAGGGTGGGGGGGTCGTTTTACAGTACATGTTCCCTATGTGCCTTGACAACATTCAGCTAGGGGCACTGCTGGATTTTCTTGCATCCCTGCCTGTACCCTACATGCGGCACAATTTAATATTTTAAAATTGTACTTAACCAAAATGTTTGTGCGCACAGTCTAAAAATGTTTTTCCCCTTTGTTGTAAATATAAAATGGCTCATTTTCAAGGAGTATTGCAGAGAAAAAAGAACTTGTCATGCTGACGTTGTGGGGGCCAACAGATTGTCCCAAGAAATTTTTAAACAGCAGTGAAGCATGCTGGGAAACTATTCATAAAACTTTCCCCCTTTCGTATTTGCATGATACTAAAGGGTTTAAAAAAAGCTCACAAAGGTAGCTAGATAGACGACAGAGCAGTCAGACAGATAGTGATAGATGATAGTAGATAGATAGTAGATGATGATAGATAGATAGATAGATAGATAGAAATATATAGGAAAAAACAGCCTAGAGGCTATAGCAGTGTCTGTTAGATTTTATGCAGCGGGCAGATTAATGTCTCCTCGCTTGTTGGGAAAAAAAGGAAAACTTCATATTATTTTTTGAAGTGTATTTTAACCGGGGTTAGTGCGCCGCAAAATCCTGTTTTTTCCTTATATTTCTATATTAACCCGTTTTTTTCCAAAAGGGAGGGGATCCTGGCGCCTTTACCTGAAAACCCCTTGGGTGAGAATTGCAATTTTAAACTATACGGAGGTTGTGCCCAATATCTAGCACAACTAAACCCGGTTTTGGGTGTTCACGGCTTTTTCAGGCGATTGGCGGGTACTCCGGCCCGGGTTTCGCTGCAGTACGGCGCCAATCCGTCGCAGTTAAATTTAAAGGTAATCCCCCATTCTCATAGGAACAGTGGATTCCGTGCTCCTTCCCGCTCGGCGAATCCCCCGGGGGGGGAGAAAGTGAAAGCCTAAACCAGGCCAATACGCGCCGTGGATAAGGGAAATTATGGGGCCGGCGGGCAGCGCCCCCGCCCCGTCCCTTATTCAAGCCGGAATTGCGAGCGCAATCCGTCTTGCAAATCCGGCGTGAATAAGCCGTGTGAACACGGCCTTAGAAGCCACCTTTTCTTCCATATAACTGAACACTATTTACTTCACTATTTGTGCGCTCTTTCCGTCTCTTTTTTTCTTCGGTCTAGATAGATAGATAGATAGATAGATAGATAGATAGATAGATAGATAGATAGATAGATAGATAGATACAATATCCCACAAAAGTCAGTACACCCCTGACATTTATGTAAATATTGTATAACAGTGGGTAAATATTGTATAACCAGTTAGAGGGGGAGACTGGAGTAAGCATCTTGTAGGTAGAGAAGCCTTCTGGATATTTACTTTGAACACAAGGTATCCTCTAGGCTTAAATTATAAAACGGATCTTCTGTACATTTGTTAATCATGTATATCGCATTGTTGCTTAGTTCTTTATTGAGTACGTTTTTTTTTTTCTTCCCCTTTTATTGCACATATTTTCTGTGTAGCACGCACCATGCTGCGACTAACGGCTAGTTCACACGGCTGATTGACGACGTAATTGCGGGGACGGATATCGCCCCGCAATTATGCCGGCTGCCGTGCAGCGGGGGCGGGGGGTCAGCAGCTCGCAGGCCATAGACCATTCATTATTTTACGGCGCGTACACGCCGTTTAAATAATGTGCATGTCACTTTCTCCCCCTCGCGAGCGGGGAGGGGGAGACGGAATCCATAGTTCTCTATGAGAACTGTGGATTACTGTAATGACTGGGACGGATTTCAGCCGTATTGGAGCGGAAATACAGCACGCAGTACGGCTGAAATCAGTGCCCAAATCAGCCGTGTGAACGGCCCCTAAGAGTCTACTAAAAGACTTGAAACACGTAAGATGCGTGAGCCTCCTTCAGCGCTATGTTTTTAATTTTTTGATATTCTATTGGGATTTATACAATAAAGTTTTTGGATTGCTTTTTATCCCAAAGTGTGGAACTCTGCTCTTTTTACGGAAAGTATTCAGAAATCCCTTTTAAATTTCACTCTTTGTTTCATTGCAGCCATTTGGTAAGATCCAAAAAGTTAATTTTTTTGCTGATTAATGTACACTCTGCCCCCCCCCCCATCTTGAAAGAAAAAAAAAAGAAATGTAGATATTCTTGCAAATTAATTAAACAAGAAAAACTGAAATATCACATGGTCATAAGTATTCAGACCCTTTGTCAGTATTGGCTAGAAGCACCTTTTGAGCTAGTACAGTCATGAGTCTTCTTGGAATTGAGTGCAACAAGTTTTTAAAACCCTGGATTTGGGGATCTCTGCCATTCTTCCTTGCAGATCCTCTCCAGTTCCCTCAGGTTGGATGGTGAACGTTGGTGGCGCCATTTTTTAAGTCTCTCCAGAGATGCTCCATTGGGTTTTTGGTCAGGGCTCTGGCTGGGCAGTCAGGAATGGTCACAGAGTTGTCTGAAGCCACTGCTTTATTATTTTAGCTGTGGGCTTAGGGTCATTGTCTTGTTGGAAGAAGAACCTTCGGTCAGTCTGAGGTCCAGAGGTCTGGAAGAGGTTTTTCATCCAGGATATCTCTGTACTTGGACACATTCATCTTTCCTTCAATTACAACCAGTGTCCTGTCCCCGCCCCCATAGCATGATGCTGCCACCACATGTGTCACTGTTGGATTTTATTGGGCAGGTGATGAGCAGGGCCTGGTTTTCTCCACGCTTACAATTAACACCAAAAAGTTCATCTTCGTCTCATCAGAGCAGAGAATCTTATTTCTCATAGTCTGGGATCCTTCATGTGTTTTTTTGCAAACTGTATGCAGCTTTCATATGTCTTGCACTGAGGAGAGGCTTCCGTCTGCGGCTTTCATATGTCTTGCTCTGAGGAGAGGCTTCTGTCTGCGGCTTTCATATTGGGTTTTCACTGAGGAGAGGCTTCTGTCTGCAGCTTTCATATGTCTTGCACTGAGGGAAAGGTTCTGTCTGCAGCTTTCATATGTCTTGCACTGAGGAGAGGCTTCTGTCTGCGGCTTTCATATGGCTTGCAGTGAGGAGAGGCTTCTGTCTGCAGCTTTCATATGTCTTGCACTGAGGAGAGGCTTCCGTCTGCGGCTTTCATCTGTCTTGCATGAGGAGAGGCTTCTGTCTGCGGCTTTCCCATGTCTTGCATGAGGAGAGGCTTCCGTCTGCGGCTTTCATATGTCTTGCAAATGAGGAGAGGCTTCCGTCGGCTGCACTCGCTATTAAAACCCGACTGGTGGAGGCTGCAGTGATAGGTGACTTTTTTGGAACTTTCTCCCTTCTCCCTACTGCATTCTGGAGTCAGCCACAGTGATCTTGGGGTTCTTTTTTACCTCTCTCACCAAGGTCTTCTCCCACGATTGCTTAGTTTGGCTGGACGGTCAGGTCGAGGAAGAGTTGTGATTGTCCCAAACTTCTTCCATTTAAGGGTTATGGAGGCCACTGTGCTCTTAGGAACCTTTAGTGCTGCAGAAATTCTTTTGTAACCTTGGCCAGATATGTGCCTTGCCACAATTCTTTCTTTGAGCTCCTTGGGCAGTTCCTTAGACTTCATGATTCTCATGTGCTCTGACATGCACTGTGAGCTGTGAGGTCTTATGTAGACAGGTGTGTGCCTTTCCTAATCAAGTCCAATCAGTTAAATTAAACACAACTGGTCTCCAATGAAGGAGTAGAAACATCTCAATGAGGATCAGAAGGAAATGGACAGCGTGTGAGTTAAATATGAGTGTCACAGCAAAGGGTCTGACTACTTATGACCATGTGATATTTCAGTTTTTCTTGTTTAATAAATTAGCAAAAATATCTACATTTCTGTTTTTTTCTCTTCAAGATGGGGGGGGGGGGCAGAGTGTACATCAATGAGCCAAAAAATGAACTTTTTGGATCTTACCAAATGGCTGCAATGTAAAGGGGTCTGAATACTGTCCGTACCCACTGTAATATCTTCACATAGTACAACACTGAAGATATGACACTTTGATACAATGTAAAGTAGTCAGTGTATAAGGCTTGTATAAGGGTATGTTCACACAACGTATTGCGGCATGCATTTCACCGCATATTGCGCGTTATACGTGACGAAATGCGCGCCGCAATTACGGTAATCCATAGCTCTCATAGAGAACTATGGATTATGCGTCCCCCCCCACCGTGCGTACAATACAATCGTATTGTACGCCGGGGGAGAAACAATGAATGTCTATGGGGCCGGCGCCCAACCATCCTTTGAAAAGACGCGCTGATCAGCGTTTCACTCCAAAACACCCGGCTTATTGCATTACAGCGTTTTCTAGATGTGTATTTGAATCCATGTTTCGGACCCAAACACGCATCTAACAATGTGCAGTGTGATTTCCATTGCTTTCAATGTAGAACTCAGACCAGTGATCACTGATGTGTGTTTTACTTGCGTCTTTCTGATGTGTCTTTCGGATCCGTTCAAAGAATTCTCATGTCCATTCTTGATCTGAAAGACGCAGCAGACGCTCTATTTAAAACCATAGGGTGTGATCCTGTTGCAGCCAAAACGCATTCAAACACACAGCACACTTTGGGTGCATGTTGGATATGTTTTACGCAACATTTTTGAATACGTTTTTCGGATCAAAAATGTATTAAAAACACTGTGTGAACATCCCCTTATACAAGCTGTACACTGACTACTTTACATTGTTTTAAAGTGTCAGATCTTCAGTGCTGTCCCATGAAAAGATATAATACAAGATTTACAACCATGTGAGGGGTGTACTGATGTTGTGGATGGGAACAAAGGTTATATATATGTGTGATCCTTTGTGTCTCCATTTTAATGTATTAGTTCGTATATACCTCACATATACCTATAGTAGGCATATACCTATGTAATACAGCATGTAAAAACTGTCTGTATATCACTTGTCACTAATGTGTTAACAAAATGTCCGCCTGTAGTAGTTTGTAGAGATCACTGTGTAATCCAAGATGGCTCATCTTCTGAAGTTACACCCTGTGTTTAGACATTCCTGAGCTGTGAGGAGGGGTCTGTAGATAAGGACGTGCCAAGAGACCCTCACAGCCAGGTACATGTGATGTTTCTTATCTACTAGTTTGCAAAAGTATAAAAAAGCTGCCATTTTGTGAATAAAGCCAGAAAGCATTTTCACAGCAACAAGGCGTGTTGTGATGTTCTCTCGGTGCACCCTTTGTTATTTTTAAGCTAATTTGGACCCCCACAAAAACAGAATAGCCCCTTTGAGGCTACTTCCATTTCACTGACTTTTGTCAAATACTGTAGATAGATAGATAGATAGATAGATAGATAGATAGATAGATAGATAGATAGATAGATAGATAGATAGACAGACAGAAATGATAGATAGATAGATAGATAGATAGATAGATAGATAGATAGATAGATATGAGATAGATAGATAGATATAGATAGAGATGAGATAGATAGATAGAAAGATAGATATTAGATATATAGATATGAGATACATAGATATGAGAGATAGATAGATATTAGATAGATAGATATGAGATAGATAGATAGATAGATAGATAGATATGATATAGATAGATAGATAGATATAGGAGAAAAAGGGAGAAAAGCGCACAATAGTGAAGTATGTTCGAATTATCAGTAATATGTAAGTATCGTATGCGCTTACCTCTAGGAGTTGTGCGAAACAATGAGGCACAACTCTCTAAATGCACATGTTATCTCCTTGGTACTCTCCTTGTGTCGGCAGCCAGGTGTCCACAGACCCGTGGGTAGAAATTCTCATGGTAAAAATTAGCGATACAGGTAAAAATTGCGGGACTTGCGGCGCTCTCGGAGGATAAATCAGTATGTACACAGTTCTTCCTTTTCAGGGTATTTAATGTTTAAAAGAAAGGATTTCTCTCATAAAAAACTAAAAACACAACACTTAACGCGTTTCACATGGTATAGTTTGAATGGTCATTTTGGTGGGTTTTTATAATAGATTCATTTACCGTATATACTCGAGTATAAGCCGACCCGAGTATAAGCCGAGGCACCTACTTTTGCCCCAAAAAACGGGAAAACTTATTGACTCGAGTATAAGCCTAGGGTAGAAAATGCAGCGGCTGCGGGTAAATTTTAAAAATAAAAATGGATACCAAAAAAATTACATAGCAGTTTAATGTCCCCCATAGGAAATTTTTATAGGCAGGATATATGGCCCTATATGCAGGTATAGGCAGGTATATGTCCCAAAAGGCACTTTATATGGCCCCATGGGCATGTAATAGGCAGTTATATGTCCCCATAAGCAGATCATAGGCAGGTTTATATGGCCCCATACGCAGGTATAGGGCAGGCTGTAGGCAGTATAGGGCAGGTTTAGGCAGCTGTAGACAGGTATAGTCAGCTGTAGGCAGGTATGGGCCGGCTGAGCCCGGGTTAGGCAGCTGTAGGGCAGGTATAGGGCCGGCTGTAGGCAGGTATAGGCAGCTGTAGGGCAGATATAGGGCCGGCTGTAGACAGGTATAGGCAGCTGTAGGGCAGGTATAGGGCCGGCTGTAGACAGTATAGGCAGCTGTAGTGCAGGTATGGGGCCCGGTGTAGACAGTATAGGCAGCTTTTAGGGCAGGTTAAGGGGCCGGCCGTAGACTGTATAGGCAGCTGTCGGGCAGGTATCGGGCCGGCTGTCGACCGTTTAGGCTGATGGCGGGCAGGTATAGGGCCGGCTGTAGACAGTATAGGCAGCTGTAGGGCAGGTATAGGGCCGGCTGTAGGCAGGTATAGGCAGCTGTAGGCAGGTATAGGGCCAGCTGTAGGCAGGTATAGGCAGCTGTAGGGCAGGTATAGGGCCGGCTGTAGGCAGGTATAGGCAGCTGTAGGCAGGTATAGGGCCGTCTGTAGGCAGGTATAGGCAGCTGTAGGCAGGTATAGGGCCGGCTGTAGGCAGGTATAGGGTAGGTATAGGCAGCTGTAGGGCAGGTATAGGCAGTTTAAAAAATAAAAAAACAATCACTTACCTGGCTCCCCGCTGCTCCGTCCCCGGGCGCTCCGTCTCCTCGCTGCTCCGGCCCCCCGCGTGCTCTTCCCGTCACAGGCGGTGACGTCATCAGGCCGCGCACGTAGCGTGATGACACACGCTGCCTGTGCTGGGGAGCTCCGGACAGCTGCGAGTCTGCGGCCGCCCGGAGGCCACTGCGGAGCTGAAAAACTCGGCTTATACTCGAGTATATACGGTACATAATTTATCAGATGGTAAAGTATTTAACCAATCCCTTATCCTCTTTCTTGTTTAAATTATAACAAAGAATTCTACTGGATCTAGGCAACAATCAATTAGATGTTATAGGGTTACCACACTGAAAACATTCCTGATTTCGACATATGTGCTACGCTTGATCTAAACACAAAACATATGCCGTATTTCTTCCTGATCACGTTTGTAATACGTTTTTCACTTGTTCCACTCAACTCACTAGGGAATGGTTCTAGTTTGTTTAATCTATTCTCATGTACATATGTATGTGTTTTGATGTTAATTGTGGTATTTCCAAACTAAATACTGCTGCCGCCCTCCTCCACGCAGGGAGGACAAAAAAAAAGAAAAATAGTCATATACAACAACAATTGGTATTCTCTACCAGATTCAGTGATGATTTTGAGCTGGTGAGAAAAATCTTCTTCAAAAACATACAAATCCCAGACAAGATACAATCTTGAAAGAGTATGTAGATAGAGGGATTAAATGTGTCTCTAAAAGAGGAAAAACATTAGGCAATGAATTGTCCCCTAGTTTATTTCAAAGCAAAAAAAACTCTATGTGGCTCAAACACAATGGTTTATACCCATGTGGTAAAAACAAATGCAATTTATGTCCAATTATTATCAAAGGAGAAACTTTTTGGGACAGTGATGGGAGTAAACAATTTAAAATCAAAAATTATATTAATTGTGAATCTGACCACATTGTCTATTATATGTTGTGTAACCTATGTAACACAGTGTATTTTGGTAGCTCCAGTAGAAATTTAAAACAAAGGATTTGCGGACATTACAGGAATTAAGAATAACACACATATACTTCAAGTGCAGCTAGACACTTTGTTGAACGACACGAGGGTAAAATTGCTACCTTGCGCTGCGGTGCAATTGAAAGAGTTACCAAACCACCGAGAGGTGGGGATTGGGAATGTAAAACTAGGTTACGTGAGGCATTTTGGATCATGACATGTAATACACGCTTCCCGAAGGGTATGAACCTACGTAACGATCTAATGTATATTTATTAGACAAATGGCCAGTCTTATGTGTTACTCTGGATATATTGGAGAGTCAATAACACACGTACTTACTAGAGGACAACATAGAGTTAATTCATTCAGAATGCCTGGTTACCCTGCCCCTTTCCTCCCTTTCTTTTAGTCACGTGTAGCTGTGACGCTATGTTTTTAACGTGTATATAAGAGCACTTGTTTGTTTGTTGAATGGTGACATGCCGTGATCAAGGGTCCTGCGAGACCAGAAACGCGTCGGCGTTTACATGTTGTTTTACTGCCCTGTGACATATATAATGGAATAAAGAGAAGCTTTTTTGTTACCTGCTGGAATTCCATTCGTGGATCTGTTTTTGGAGTTAATTGTGGTATGCCGGGATTCCTCTTTTACCCCAGGTGCTTATTTATATTTTTAAACTGACACCTTCCTGCGGCAATGTAAAAGGCTTATTGCCATAGCAATGTAAAAGGATTGTTTCCAATCTATTTGATCTCAGTGTCATGATGAGGTATTCTAGTTGTCTATTCCTAGTGTGTGTGTGTGTAATACTTCCGAAAATCCTATATATACATTCAATTACACATGTTTTACCAAGAATGAATATTAAAAAGACTTATAAACTGTCCTCTTTTCTTTCTTAATTGAACCATTCCCTAATGAGTTGAGTGGAACAAGTGAAAAACGTATTACGAAGAAATACGGCATAAGTTTTGTGTTAAGATCAAGCGTAGCACATATGTCGAAATCAGGAATGTTTTCAGTGTGGTAACTCTATACCGTCTAATTGATTGTTGCCTAGATCCAGGAGAATTCTTTGTTATAATTTAAACAAGAAAGAGGATAAGGGATTGGTTAAATACTTTACCGTCTGATTAATTATGTAAATGAATCTATTATAAAAACCCGCCATGATGACCATTCAAACGTATACTTCTGATGAAGCATGGGTATACCATGTGAAACGCGTTAAGTGTTGTGTTTTTAGTTTTTTATGAGAGTAATCCTCTCTTTTTAACAATAAATACCCTGAAAAGGAAGACCTGTGTACATACTGATTTATCCTCAGAGAGCGCCGCAAGTCCCGCAATTTTTACCTGTATCGCTAGATACATAGATAGATAGATAGATAGATAGATAGATAGATAGATAGATAGATAGATAGATAGATATGAGATAGATAGATATGAGATAGATAGATATGTGATAGATAGATATGAGATAGATAGATATGAGATAGATAGATATGAGATAGATAGATAGATAGATAGATAGATAGATAGATAGATATGAGATAGATAGATAGATAGATATGAGATAGATAGATAGATAGATATGAGATAGATAGATATGAGATAGATAGATATGAGATAGATATGAGATAGATATATATGAGATAGATATATATGTGACAGATAGACGGACAGATAGATAGACAGATAGATAAATAGATAGATAGATATGAGATAGATAGATAAGATATAGATAGATAGATAAGATAGATAGATAGAGCAAATTAGCCTTAACAAGATTTCTCACCATTTTAAAAGACGGGTGTTGGGCAGAAATACTGTATCAAATTTCTGCAATTTGTAGAATGGTAACTATGAGGCCATTGCAAAGCATTGTAGATATTGCCACCTACTGGGCTATACTGTAAAATCATCCGTCAGCACAAATTGTCACTGGCCAGAGGTTACAAAGAAAGGGGAATATCTCTCCTTGTGGCGAGCACCATATAGGTGTGTGGGGATTTGAAGTTGCCTTTCTCCCCAAGGAATTCATACCCAAAAAGCATTATGGGAAAAGAGCGGGAAACTCAAGACCCTTTTTTGGGATGTAAGCAATCCAATTTGCTTGGACTCCCTCGTTTTGGAAAAAAAAAGGGGGGACAGTACCAAGCTAGTATAACTCATGGGGTAGTGCTTCAAAGAACTGATGATTCTTTGAGGCATTTTATGTGATGATAACAATAAAGTATATGAGGAGGAATCCACCTCGGGCAGTCCAGGTCACTGACTTGCTGAAACGCCACGCTGGCAAGTGCGGAATTGTCAACAAGAAAATTTTGGTGCTGGCAGCGTCGGTGAAAAGCCATCGTGAACCACCCTTTATGTGTTGTGTGGGGAGGGGGTGCCCGGGGAAAAAAGGACGTAAGGAAAATCCAAAAAAAGAACTCAAGAGTGGGGGCCCCAAACCCAGAAGCGAGCGAGTCGGATATATGGGGTTTTATGATAGAGGGTAGGAACTGAGCTTGTGATTTGGGTTATATATAGAGGGGGAACTGAGCTTTGATTATAGGGTTATTGAAGAGGAGGAAGCTGAGCTTGTGATATATAGGTTTTTTGATAGGGAGAGAAGTGAGCTGGTTTATATAAAGTGTTATATGATAAAGGGGAAGAATGACTCTGTATTATTTTAATGATAGAGGAGGAAAAGAGCTCTGTGTATATAGAGTTATATGATAGGGGAGAGAAGCTGAGCTCTACGTTAGGGAAATAAAGAGGAGGAAACTGAGCTCTGTGAAAATTTGGGGTTTTACGAGGCGGGGCGACGGGTAGGCAGAGGTAGGCGATCGCCCAGGGGGCCACCTTGCCTGTCCCTAAGGGGGGCAGGCAGGGCCCCGAACCTCGCCGGGCTTAGGCCGCGCCATGGGCCTGAAACCTGGCGGGCTCTTTGAGTTTGGGAGCAAGGAGGGGCACCCCTGCTCCACAGAGAGTGTCGGCCGCCACGGAGGATCGCTGGGTCCTCCGGGAAGCTGCGGGGCCCCACACAGCGGGGCCGCCGGGGGCCTACAGCGTGGGGACCCGCCGCGGCTCCCGGGGGCCAGCGGCAGCGTCGCGATGAAGTGTGTATCGACGTGCATCCCTCGGGCGCAGAGCGCGTCACGGGGCCCTGCACCCAAGGAGTGCCCGGGGGAGCGTCCCCGGGGGCTGGAGGGTGATGAAATCCCGTCTCCCGTGTTTGACTGAAGAGGAGCGCGCGGCCAAAGGAAAAAGGGCCAGAAGAGGAACGCGCCCCGGGAAGCAGGTAAGTTGAGTATAAATGTTTGTTATTTTTGCTGCCCGTAGCCCCTATCGCCTGCCTGTGGCCCTATAGGCCTGCCTGAGCCCCCATACCTGCCGTGGCCCCATATGCTGCTTTTGGCCCCCTAGCCTGCCTGTGGCCACTATCCCTTCTGTGGCCCATACCCGCTGGCCCCCTGT
>JAODAL010034855.1:0-43693 GCA_025379985.1 Phyllomedusa bahiana | reverse complement strand
ACCCCAAAAAATTAAAAAAACCACACTCCCTGAGAAAAAAACTTCGAAAAAAGGGAAAGGGGCATATTAAATTCTGGTCGCAGAGGGCCCAGGCGCAACAATACATAATATAGAATGGATGGAGAAAAGGATGTAATAATATATACAGTTGAATAACAATACCTGTAACTGAGGAGAACAGCACACAGGTATAACCTACAACACCGCCATATAGAGATCACATAGTGGTCAGACATCAGCTCAGGTATAACCTACAACACCGCCATATAGAGACCATATAGTGGTCAGACACCAGCTCAGGTATAATCTACAACACCACCAGATAGAGACCACATAGAGGTCAGACACCAGCTAGTGATAACCTACAAACCACCATATAGAGACCACAAGTGGTCAGACACCAAGCTCAGGTATAACCTACAAAACACCGCCATTTTAGAGACCACATAGTGGTCAGACACCAGCTCAGGTATAACCTACAACACCGCCATATAGAGACCACATAGTGGTCAGACACCAGCTCAGGTATAATCTACAACACCACCATATAGAGACCACATAGAGGTCAGACACCAGCTCAGGTATAACCTACAACACCACCATATAGAGACCACATAGTGGTCAGACACCAGCTCAGGTATAACCTACAACACCACCATATAGAGACCAAACTTTAGTGGTCAGACACCAGCTCAGGTATAACCCTACAACACCGCCATATAGAGACCACATAGTGGTCAGACACCAGCTCAGGTATAACCTACAACACCACCATATAAGACCACATAGTGGTCCGACAACAGCTCAGGTCACCTTTCACAGTACAATATAAAAATAAACCCTGAAATCAGGGACTCACCGGAGACGTCTTATCTGAGAGCGTTCTCTTCTCTTGAGCCGTTCTTATTCCCTTTTCTTCTGCATCCGTTCCACACCGCCCTGATGACTTGGGCCCGGCCACAACTCATTCCCTGCAGAAATTACACACAAATATCTTAGAATCCTCAATTTTCCAGCATCTCTTTCCCTATTCCCCCCTCTGTACAAACGCCCAGGGGGGGGGAGGGGGGTTTTCAGCCATAACTTAGGGCCCATTATCCAAAGGGGGTTGGAGGGGGGGGAAGGATAACCCCTGGAGATAATCTAAAAACTAGGGGTGCTCCCCCTTCAATTATATTACCGTGGGGTAGGCAAACCCTAGGTGGGAAACAAAGGGGAAAGGCCCCGGGTAACTGAACCCCCATTTAGGTAGTAGACCCCCCTGGATAATTTGGGTTTGGCCACCCTAGCAGGCTGGGGGGTACCTACCACATGGGAGGTAAATAGCCCCGGTAGATAAGCGGGCCCCCATTTTAGGCAAGTTGATAGGCCAAGTTGGGGTTTGGGGGACCCCGTTAGATAGGCTGTAGGAGGTGTTGGTGAGTCCCAATTAGTTAGGCGTGGTAGGTGTTTTCCCCCATTAAAGGAAAAGCTGTAGGTATTTAGGGTCCCCTTTAATGGCCGCACATTTGGGACCCCCTTTAGGAAAGTATACACAGTTAGGGCCTCCTTTTTTTAAGTATAAAGGCAGTTGGGGGACCCCCTTTAGTAGTATACAGGCGTTAGGGCCCCCCCTTTGGGTAGTTGCAGGGGCAGTTTAGGGGTCTCCTTTGGGTAGTATAGAGGAGTTGGGGGCCCTCCTTTGGTACTACACAGCATTAGGGCCCCTTTTTGGTACTAACAACAGTTAGGGGTCCCCTTTTAGGTACTACACAACATTGGGGGCCTCCTTAGGTTTATTTTTTAACAGGCGTTAGGGGCCCCTTTAGGTACTATCAGGCTTGCGGGCCTCCTTTAGTTCTTTACAGGCATTAGGGGGCCCTCCTTTGGTCTATACAGGCAGTTGGGGTTCCCCTTTAGGTTTACAGGCAGTTAGGGTTCTTTTAGATAGTATACAGGAAATTGGGGCCCCCTTTAGGTATTTCAGGAAAGTAAGGGGCCTCCTTTAGCAGCTGAGGATTCACCCCCCCCCCTTTTAGCTACTGTGGAGGAGTCAGGGCCCCCCTTGTACCAGGGCCCCCCTTTAATTAGCCGGGCCCCCTTTTATTACCCGGGCCCCCCTTTCATTACCCAGGGCCCCCCTTTAATTAGCCGGGCCCCCTTCACATGCCCGGGGCCCCTTTGTAGTACCCGGGGCCCCCTTTGTAGTGCCGGCCCCCCTTACATTACCGGCCCCCCCTTCACAGTAGCCAGGGCCCCCTTTGTAGTAGCCAGAGCCCCCCTTTATTTTAGTCGGGGCCCCCTTAGTAGTAGCCAGGGCCCCCTTTATTTTAGTCAGGGCCCCCTTAGTAGTAGCCAGGGCCCCCTTAGTAGTTGCCAGGGCCCCCTTAGTAGTGGTCAGGCCCCCTTTATTTTAGCCAGGGCCCCCTTAGTAGTAGTCGAGCCCCCTTTATTTTAGTCGGGGCCCCCCTTAGTAGTTTCCGGGGCCCCCCCTTAAGTAGTTGCCAGGGCCCCCTTAGTAGTAGCCAGGGCCCCTTATTTAGTTGCCAGGGCCACCTTTATTTTAGTCAGGGCCCCCTTAGTATTAGCCAGGGCCCCCTTAGTAGTTGCCAGGGCCACCTAGTAGTTGCCAGGGCCCCCTAAGTAGTAGCCAGGGCCCCCTTAGTAGTAGCCAGGGCCCCCTTAATAGTAGCCAGGGCCCCCTTAGTAGTAGCCAGGGCCCCCTTTATTTTAGTCAGGACCCCCTTAGTAGTAGCCAGGGCACCATTAGTAGTAGCCAGGGCCCCCTTTGTAGTAGCCAGGGCCCCCTTAGTAGTAGCCAGGGCCCCTGTATGTAGATGTAAAAAAATACAGAAAAAAAAAACAAACAAAAACAACAAACAGCCACTTACCTGGCTCCCGCTCCTGCCGCTCCGAGCTGCCGCCGGCCTCTACTGCGGCGCCTACGTCACCAGTAGGGGCCGGCGGCCGGCAGGCTTAAGGCCTAGTGCCTTAAGCCTGCTAGAACGGTCGGCGGAGCGCAGCGCTAGTGGCGCTGTGCTCCGCTGACACCGCGCAGCCCCGGGAGCCGGGGACATTAGTCCACAACTCCCGGGCCGGTCTCTGAGCGCTCGGGACGCAGGTCCCGGGCGTTCAGTGACCCGATGCGCGGAGGGCCCCCGGGGAGCGACGGCACTGCCTCCGGGGCCCACAGCGGCTCCCCGGAGGCCCAACGGGGATTCACCGATCCCCCGGCGGCCCAGTCCGAGCCTGGCGGCGCCACTCGCCCCCCGAGCGGGGGGGGGGGGGGACAAGACAGACAGGGGAAAACCCGCACCTGACCCACTGTGCGGGACCCCCCTAAACATATAGGCCTCAAGGGTAGGGTAAAGGCAGTTCTCCCGGGTATAGTTCCTCATAGACAGGCTAAGGGGGTAAGCCCCCCTAGGAGGTTATGGGCAGGAAATAGGCCCCTCATAGGAGGTATAGGTCCTCATAGGCATTCAGGCAGGTAAGTTCCCTAAAACAACCCATGGGAGGTATAGGTCCCCCTAGGGGGGTTATAGGCGGAAAAGGGTCCCATAGGCAGGTATAGGCAGTTTCTAGGCAATAAGTTCTCATAGACAGGCTATGGCGGGATTGGTCCCCCTAGGCAGGTAAAGGCAGGGTTTTAAAACAAAAAACAAACATTTACCTGGGCCCCCCCGCTGCCTCTTCTCCCGGCGCCTCCTCGGTCTTCCGGAAGGCGGGTGATGTCATCAGGCCGCGTACCGCGTGATGACATGCACCTGCCTTGCCGGAAACCCCGGACAGTCGCTCCCCCTGCTCCCAATGGTACCTTCCCCTGTATGCGCCCCCAGGGAGTCGCATACAGGGGAAGAGTCACCGACAGGCCCGGGCCACGGAAGTGCCGGACGTGTCAGGTACCGGCATTCAGTTATATGCCTCCCTGAAGTCGCTATAGTTAAACGCCCCCGTTGGCACTGGGCCACCCGCAGCGGCCCAGGCTGCCATGACTGAGTATAACCCCAAGGTCGGATTTTTCAGACTTTTTTTTTTGAAAAAAATCGGCTTATAAACTCGAGAAATAAGGGTAATAAAAATGTGTAAAAAAATTCCTCTCTCATTTTTCCCTTTTCAAATAGAAATAAATTTGGTTCCTAATTGATCAAAAAGGGTAAGGGTGTATTCATTTCATGTCAGTAGTGAAAAAAAACCGCATATGTTCTTTTTTATAGTGAAATGAAACTTCGGGTTTTCAACTTAAATATATATACATCACCCGGCACTTTTTTGGTACAAATCTAGTAAGGGGTTGGGACCCCCTTTTGCCTTCAGAACTGCTAATTCTTCGTGGCATAGTTCCAAAAGGGTGTTGCAAACGACCCCAAATTGGGTACCAAGGGGCCCCCAAAGAGGCCGAAAATATTCCCCACACCAAAACACCACCACCCCCCCCAGCTGAACCTTGATCAAGGCAGGTGGATCCGCTTTCAGTTGTTGACCCCAATTCCCGCCCCCCCCATCCGAAGTCGCAACAAAAAATCGAGACTCATCAGCCCGGGCAAGTTTTTCCAAATCTTCACTGTCCAATTTCGATGAGCTTGGGAAAATTTTTGGGACCCTCATTTTTCCTTTTTTTAGCTGAAAGGAGTGGCCCCCGGTGTGGTTTTCGCTGCGTACCCATCGCCCCAAAGTTCCCCGTACTGGCTTTCAGAGTGCTCTTCTCCTACCTTGTTGTAACGGTGGCTTTTTGAGCACTGTTCCCTTTCTATCACTCGAACCAGTCTGCCCATTCCCCTTTTGACCTCGGGCCCCAACAAAAAGGGCATTTCCGCCCCGGGACTGCCGCTCACTGGATGTTTTTTCTTTTTCCGGCCCTTTTCTCTGAAAACCCCCGAAGGTTTTGCGTGAAAACCCCAGGGAAAATCAGCAGTTTCTGAAACCAGCCCAAACCCCTTCTGGCACCAAAAACCCTTTCCCACTTTTAAAAGGGCCCCAAAATCCCTTTCTTCCCCATACTGTGCTGGGTTTTAAACTGAGGAGATTGCTTGACCATTCTAATGCCTAAATGCACTGAGTTGCCGCCATGTGATTGGCTATTAAAATTAAGTTTTAAATGACATTGGACAGGTTCCTAATAAAGTCCGGGGGTGGTTTTATTTACTGTATGTTTGAAACTATATAGAAAAAGTTAAAAAAATTTACATATAAGAATTAATAGTTTTTTTTATTATTTTTGGGGGGACTAATACGATGTTATATATAAATGTAAAAATTTCCCGGAGGGTTACCAACATCCTTTTTTGAAAATTTAATGAAGGGATATAACAAAAGTCGGTTTATGGGCATAGCGCTTTTGAAACATCTATATTTTCTCCCCCATTCAGGTTTTTTTTTCTCAAGAACCACCAATTTAAATCCCTAGACACTTTACTCTGAAGAGGATAAAAAAATTATAGATCACTAGATTGTTTTCCCCGCCGTGGTTCTCCATTCATCCTTTTTTTTAACAACATCCGATCATGTGCCCATGATTGAAGGTACCCCCCACAACAAGAACCCCTTACATTTTAAAAATGCCTTTTTTTTACAATGATATAGATTTTGAAATGTTAAATTTAATTTGAAATTTGACATTTTGGTTTTTTGTCTATTTAAAGAACAGCGATCGGGGTTTTTTATATGTTTCTAAAGAAGCGGGGTGTTCCCGCGAAACGCGAAAAGCTCATTCTTTTATATCTTTGTTTTAATCGTTACAGGGGCACAGTCCATTTGTACTTTTAATAATAAAGTAAACTTTTTTACAAACGAGGAAATTTTCTTTTGAAAGAAGTGCGCCGGGATCAACACTTTCCCCTGTCGGGGAAGCATTCCAAAATCCCTACCGATGCTGGTGCACTTGAGCTCCTTTACGGGATCGAGTCCAGGACCCCGTTACCAGGGCGAGGGAAATTTTACCCCGCGGGCACTTGGGTGTGTTGTGACTTACTACCGCAAAACCCTCAAGAGGGGGCACGCTCGCTATTTTTTATTATTTTTATGATTTAATACGTTTTAAACACTATTTGGCCCCCCTTTTTTCTTTTTTTTTTATATATAATAATAAAATTATTTTATAAAAAAAAATATATATTATTTAAATTTTAATTATTATTGTAGTTTTAAGCGGCTCGGGGATGGGACTTCACGTGTTAAAGGCAGAGACAGAGACGTATTCCGGGGTTGAAAAAAACAGGGCTTATGTATTTTATTTGCAGCAAACAAAAAGTACAACGGGAAAGGGGCTTTCAAAAAACACAAACAAAAAAAAAAAAAAAACGCCCTCCCCGCGGGGCTCAAAACTAACAAGGTCAGTTTTACTGTCACCCGGGAAATTTTCCATCCTGCTGGTTTTCCAGCGGTCCACCCAAGGCTTGAAGGTACCCAAAGGGGTTGTAACCCCCAAATAGTAAAGCTTACCTGCGACTTTTTTTACCCCCAGGTAAACCCCGGAGTGGGTCATGGGAAGTAAACCCCCCACCCTGCTCAAGCTCACTCCCTTTTAAAGGCCGACCCGGGAAATTGGCTAAAGCCATACTAAAAAATATTACGCTTGTTAAACATATTTCGTGCTAAACTGTCGACACCTATTAAATTTTTGGGCCCTTTCATTCCCCCAAGTCTCCTTCCCTTTGGGGGGCATGTTTTTTGGAAACTTTTAAAAAGGTGCATGCCAGGAAAACTGGCCGGGGAAATGACACCCCATTTTACACCCTTCCTGCTTTTTTGCCACCTTTACATATCCCCCCCCTCTGCTAACCCGTGGGGCGGAGCCCCCTTGTCCCCCCAAAACCTATGTATTTAAAGTTTAAATGCCGTTTTTCTGCGTTTTTTTTGTTGAGCCCCTGGACGGTGTTCTAAAACAGAATTTTAAAATCCTGTAGGGCCAGGAAACCACCGGGTCACCCTCGCTTTTCTTCCCTTTGTTTTGGCCACCCATTTAAAGGGGGAGGGGAACAGTGATCACCCAAATTTGCCTCCCCCCAGATAGAAAACCCCCCCAGCCCCTGGATTCCCCTTTTTCAGAGCCAGCCTTTCCTCTCTCAATGAGTATTTTCTTTTCTGCCCCCGACGGGTTCCGGGCTAGGTACCCGATGGGGGCTTTTCCCCCTTTAAACCCCTTTTGGGACGGGATGCACCTAAACCCACCTTGAGGCACCCGTCTTTATTATAATTCCCTTTTTAAATCGGGGGAAACCCGTAAGGGCCTTTTTCAGGTCCCTCCTTTAATTTTTCAGAAAGGTTTTGCTCAGCCTGGGTTCCATTTTAACTAGGGGGGGTTTTTGCTCCCCTTGGTGAGATTGGGAGGGGGAAAAGCAAATTGTGGCAAAGGCGGGCCCCAAAACCCCCTGTAGTAACCTGAAATTCCCAAAGGGGAAGGCTCTAACCTTTTTTTTGGGACACGGGTTGGGGCCCAAATTTTTGAAGGGGCCTCGAGCTTTTTTACCGGGGGTTTTTGAGGGAAAAAATCGGCATTTTTAAACCCGGGGGTAGGACCTCCTCTACCCTTTGCGCACTTTTGGGGGGTTGGCCTTTTAGATCGGCCCCCCCCCTATCGGTTAGGCCCTGCTTGCCCTTACCAAAATGCAAATCCCAATGGGGCGCTTTTAATCACCACTTTCACCCGGGTATGGGGGCCCTTGCTTAGTTTTTTTTGGGCTGCAAAATGAGGGTCCATTAACCCGGAAAGGTCGCGGGGCCCCATGAAAACCCAAAAGGGGAAAAAGGAAAGACGAAACGGGAAAGGGTGCCCCTTGGGGTGAAAAAACCTTTTCCCCTTTGGCCTGATCTGTGAGGGGAACCTGCCAATCCCCTTTTGGTGAGGTCTAAGGTGGTCATATACCTCGCGGGGGTCCCAAACCCTGATCAGCCGTCGACCCGGGCAGGGGGGTTGGAATCGAATTTGGAGATTTCATTTAACTTGGGGAAAGTCATTAAAAAAACCGAAAGCTACCTTTCTGGCTTGGGGATAATCACGAGGGGGCTGGACACCCATTTTTGGGATTTCCCTCTTTTCCCCCCAAAAAGGGGCTAGAATTTTCCTAAACTTTTTTTAAAAGGTTTTGCCTTTGGGCTTCTGGAAACCCTGTATGGCCCAAACCCGCACCTTTTGGGGGGCTCGGTGAAAAATGTAATGTTGGATGACATCTGTCCGGCCAGGAAATTTTCAGGGGGAATACCCCTTTTTCCCTCTGTAGGAAGGCCCGGGCCCCTTTTCCCTCTGGACCTTGACAAGGACTCCTGCGAAAAGGGAGGGGGGGTAACCCCTTGTTTGGGACCCCCCGACTCCCTTTGCAGCCACCAGGTTTTTCCCCGGTCCTTCCGGGTTTAAATGAGGTTAATAGGGTTTTAAAATTTTGGTGGGGGTTTTTTTTTCCCTGGCTGGAAAACCTTGAAATTTCCAACCTCACTCACCCGTTCAAAAGGATCTCATAGGGGCTTGCCATTTAGCTAAGAACTTGCTTTACAGTTGGGTAAAAAGTACGAGCACCCTGTCCCCGGGCTGAAAAGACCTAAATCTTCCCTTTTGCCTTTTTGAAAACCCCGGGGGCCTGGGTTTCCCTGGGCCTGTACATTTTCCCCTTTCCCAATGGGCAAAAACCCTGCCGCGATCCTGTCCGCATGTGGGCTATATGCTTTTGAAAACCTCTGTAAGGGGTTTCCTTTTGCTCCCATGTTTCTCGGGCAAAGTCCAGGAGCCCTGGGGGAAGTCCCCCTTTATACCCAGCTCGGAATGGAGAGAACCCCGGGGTTGCCGGTGGGATTTTCCCGGATGGCGAAATAAGAAAGGGGAAAACAGGGGGTTCCCAACCCCTCCCAATCCTTGTCCACCCCCCTTTTTTAACAGGGCCCTTTTTAAGGTTTTAAATTAAAATCGGTCGGGGGTTTGGCCCGGGGGAAGGTCCAAAAAGGTGGGAAATTTTTTAGCAGGGGCTTAGCTTTTTGGGGTTCCCTTGGCCCATAAACGGGGTACCCTACGGTCAGGATCCCCTTTGGGGTTCCCTGTAGGGTTTAATAGCTGAAACGCTCCCAAAGCACCCCTTTTTAGAGGGGGGTTTTTGGGGGAGGGCAATAGCTTCAGGGTAGGGGGTGGCAAAATTCCAGAACCCCAAGATATGCGGGTTCCCTCTACCTTTTTAAGGAGGGGGGAACCGACCAGATCCATCCCAAAATCAGCTCAAATGGTCCCTCTATAATGGGGAGGGGGGAACCAATGGCCCTGGGAAATGGGGTCAGGGGGCGGGGGACCGGACACCCCCGGGGGGGGAACTGACGGGAATTCATCCACTGCCTTGTAGATCCCCGGGGCCAGTAAAGCCCCCGCTCCACCGCTCCCCTTTTGTTTTTCCCCCGCCCCCAATTTTCCCCCCAACCCCATGGGAATTTGCCAGCTCTAAGATCATATCGGACATGTGTTTTGGGGGTACTAAACCAAAAGTTTCCCCCCCCTCTGTTGGGGTCCCTTTTTCCCCCCGGTAAAAATAAAATTTTCCCCCCCGGCAAAGTGAGGGTAAAACCCAAATCCTTCCCCCGGGTTCCCGCGGTCTCCCATCCCAAAGACCTTTTTCCTTTTCCAAGCCCTTACCCAGGTTAGGGTCCCCACTTGTTCTGTGCCCAAAAAAATTTCCCCCTCGAGACTGGGGGGAAGGAGAGTTTTTTAACTCAGAGGGGGGCTCCTCTGGGTCCCCCAGCCAGGGAAACCGGGCAAAGGGGGAAAAGGGGACCAAAAATTCAAAATTATCCCCTTTTTTTGGCACACTCATTTTCAGCAGGTAAAACATTTTTACCTTTCCCTGATTTTATTTTCCCCACAGGTCCCCAAAAAAGCGGGAAATCAAAAGCCCAAAAATGCCTGTGAGGGAAAATGGTTCCCCGGGCCCCCTCTTTTGGGTGGCCCCCCAGGCCTCTATTGCCAGTATGGCAGTGGGGTAGTCCTTTGGTGTACCCCCTGGATTAAAAAACTTTCCCCAACCGGGGTTTAGAGTTTGTTGCCTGGGCTTTACCAGTGGGCTTGCAAGGGTCCCCAAGGGCCCCCCAGTCCCGGGGGAGCCCCGCACCAAATGTCCATTTAAAGGTAACAGGGCACTCTCCCCTTCCCCGGGCCCCCTTTCCCGCAGCGACCCGAGTGGGAAAATGACCCGGCCCCGGGGAAACCAGGAAAGGGGACCCTCCCCCTCCCCCATTCCATGGGGTTTCCCCCCTGCCCGGGAAACGGCCGCCCCAAAAGTCCCAGTCCTTGGGAACGCCCGCAGAATAAGGGGTCCTAGGCCCTTTTTTAAAAAGGGTTTCCCCTTTTGGGGTAGGTGGCCTCCTTTTCCCCCCTTTTCCCTATAAACCCCGGGGAACCCCCCTTTTGGGACAGGAAATCTTACCGCGGTTTTTTGGTCTGCGGATTTTACCCCGGGGGATGTAGGGCCCGCAGGAACCCTCTGGCGCTGTACCGTTCCACCCCGCCACCAAATTTGTCCCGTTTTGGGGGGTGTTACCCCAAGCACCTTGGAGCTTTTCGGGTAGGGGCCCGAAAAAACGGGCACAGAAACCCCCGCTCGAACCCCCCTGGGCGGTGGTGGGTTTCCCCGGGGGTGCCACTTGTTGGCAATGTGGAACAGGGGCGTACATTTTTGACCTGGCGGGGCTTGGGGCCCATTAAAAATCCCGGGTTGTACTCTCCCGGGGGCCCCAAAAGGCCCGGGGGACCCCCCCGTCGGGCCAGGATTTCCCCCCCCCAGGGTTTTTTGTGTCCAAAGGTTTTTGGACACGGAGGTTTGAAGTTTGGCTTCTGCGGGTTTGCCCCCCCCCTTTGGAAGGGGGGCCCGGACATCCCCCACTGGGGCCGGGCCCCAGGCCCGCTCTCTCTCTGCCCATCCCCCTCAAAGGTCCCCCCGGGAGGCCCGATTCGGATCCGCGGACCCTTTGCGAGGGAACCTTGAAACCGAAAGGGGGGGTGGGGACCTCCCAAGCACTTGTTGGGACTTCTGGCCTTGCAGCCCGGGCTGTAGCTGTTGCTTCAGCGTGTGGGTTTTCCTGCTGTTTTTTCCTTTAAGTGGCCCCGGTGGGTCTCAATTAAACAGGGGATTCGTCTCACTTTCGCCCCAATTTGGGGCTCTTCGTGCGTTTTTGCTTTGGGTGGGCCCCCATCAGCTGGAGGTTAGCGTTGGCTTGAATTAGCGCTTTTACCAAATCACCTTTTTAAAACCGCCCTCTGCTGCCGGCGCTTGCTGCCCGCACCCCGGAAAATACTTTTTTTTTTGTCTCCCGAAGAGTACTTCCTCTTTTTTTGTCCCCATTTTTTCCACTTTTTGAGCTTTAAAGGCTCTGGGATCGTGACTTCAGGGTTAAGGCAGAGACAGAGACGGTTTTTCCAAGTGAAAATACAGGGCTTCTGTATTTTTATTTAGCAGCAAACAGAAAGTACAACGTGCAAGGCAGCACCAAAAACCCCAAACCCAAAAAAAAAAAAACGCCCTGCCCCCTTTTTGGGTTAACTTAAAAGAGGGTTAAACTTACTGTCCCGTTCCCGCAAATTTCCCCCCCCCCTGGGTGGTTTTTCCGCAGGACTCCACCCAAAGGGTTTAAGGGTTTCCAGGGGTTTTTAAAAAACCCCTAAATCAGCTTCCTGGGTTGGGCTTTTATACTAAAGGGAAACCCCGGAGTGGGGGTCCTGGGAATTTAAACACCCCCCCTGCTCATGCTCACTCCCAAGAAAGGCCACCCAGGAAAAAGGCTGAAGCCCTACTTAAAAATAATTTTTCATGTTAAAATATGTCGACAGTCTAAAATGGCCGGGCACCTTTGGGAACCTTTTGGGCCCTTTTAATTCCCCCCAAATCTCCTTTCCTTGGGGGGATGTGTTTTTGGGCATTGAAAGGGCCCTGCCAAGGGAAAATGGGCCCGGGGTGGGAAACTCCCTTGTTCACCCCCCTGCGTTGCCACCTTACAATTTTTATAAAATTTTTATTTTTTTAAATAAATATATATTATATTTAATTTTTTCACTATCTTTTTTAAAAGTAGCATAATTGCTCTGAATAGTACACAGCCCGTCAGCATGCTTTGCCCTCCTTATGTAAATGGTTGGACAGTATGTGATACTTGATGGTAATCTCCCCCTGCTGTGTTTCTGACATTTCTGGTGTGCAAGGAATGAGTAGACAGAAACGAGATTTTTGGGGTTTTACTGCAGTTTAATTTGTTTTCTGATTGCCTGATGCCTGGAGGACGGTTCTAAAGAGCCAAAAAATTTTTAAAAACTCGAAATTGTTTTAAAACAGACTATCAAGTAATTATGTTTCATTCTTATTATCATCCTTGAAAAAAACAGAAATACAATTTAAAAAAATCCCAAAAATTTATTTAATTTTTTAAATTAATTTTTACAAAGTAAAAAAATAAAATGTATGTTGTGTACCCAAAAAAGGTTTTCCTTTTTAAAGCCCAAAAAAAGCAATAAAGGGGGCAGCTGCAAAGCTTTTCCAATTTTATTTCCAAAAAACCCTTTAAACTTTCTTCTTTTTTGAGAGCCCCAAATAATTATTTATACATTAGAGGTCTATCAAACATTTGCAGTAGGAGCAGACATCACTAAAATACTGGGCAAGTTTTTTTTATTATTTACTCCTGTTGCTCAAAGGGGTTTTCTCACTACAAAAATTAGCTTTAAAAATAAGGGGCGGGTTTAAAAGAAGAGTTTTTCAAACCATTGGTCTTTAGTTTTTACTTTATTCAAGAGAAAAAGAACTTTTTAGGGGCTTGAGTTATAAAGGTTTTTTATGTTTAAACTGTAACATACTATTTATATGATTTTGAACAGACAAAAGGGGAAGGGAGTCACCCCATGGAGGGACTGAGTCTTTTGGGAAAAATAAAAAGATCTTAACAAAATAACATGTTTTAAATAGAGCCTTTTCTTTCAAATCTTCACAGCCTGTTACTTTGTTTTTTAAAATTAAACTCTCCTGCAAATGCTCTTTTAAATTTTTCTCAGCTTGTTATGGAGAGATACTAAATATGAAAGGGTGAAAGAATAGCTGGCTGTGACTGGGAAAATTTTTAATTTAAGGAAAAACCCCTTTTGGGCAAAATTTCAGTATTATTTCCCAAAATCTACAGTAGTTGTAGCAGCCATAGTAATTACTATGGGTCAGATGGGCTAACGGGACAAACTCAGGAGCAAGAAAATTTTTTAATTTTTGTAGAGAATAATAAGTAATAAAAATTTTTTTCTATATAGAAGTAAATTTTGGGTTCCCTGATATGGCAAAATATTATTTAAACCCTTTTAAATTTTTGTTTCTTTTTCTTTCTGTTTTTAAATGGGGCCCGCCAGCGGTAGTGGAAAACCTTTTTTAAAATTTTTTCAAAGGGGCCCCAAAAAATTTTCCCACTTACAGCCCTGGTGTAAGAAACTGATAGAGCAGGAAGTCTGTGAGCTGGACCCGAAGAGGAGACATATTTTGGCAACCTCTACTTCACAACCCAGTAATGTGCAAAGTAGTTGTTTCCTGTGGTTCTGGTAAACTATAGTACACAGAGCCCTTTGTACATCTGTATTTGAGGAACCAGAATGAAATACCCTAGTATGTCACACGATTACAGTAGCTCAATTTTACAAAAACCCTTATCCACAGCAAACGTAGAGGAGAATATTTTGTCATTTTCTGTAAGGTTTCTCCATATGTTGAAAACAAACAAGTGCCTGCAACTTTTTCACATTTTGGTTCTGTTTCAAAGTTTTTAGGGATTTGTGAAAAAAAAATTTTGTCAATTAGATGCCAAAACCCGGAAGGGGAGTTTGATTGGGGTCCAAAATTTTTTCTACAAAAAGGGCATTGAACCCCAAATAAACAGCCGATGTTTATTTAGAACGTTTTAAAAAAGGGGTTTTTTCCAGGACGTGCTTTAAACTGCTAAAAAGCAAAATTTTAAAAAAAGCCAAACCCGACTGAGGAGGGGGAAACACCCCGCCAGGCAAAAGAGCCATGCATAAGGGAACAGGGGAAATGTCCAAATCAAAAAAATCACACTACAAAAAAGTGGGTTTTGTATACAAAAGACCCAAAACCTTTTTTCCCCCAGCACTTTAAAACTCTTTTATGTTCCCTGTCAAACAATAAAAAGGGGGGTCTTTTAAATCAGGTAATCCCCTTAACAAATGGAAATTTTATACAAAAACAAAAACATATTTTTTACACGGTGGCCCTTAAAGTTTTTTCACTTTCCCCTTTTATCAGATAAGAATTTTTTCCTGCACAAGCTGGCCCCCAGCTCTTGTCCCGGTTTGGGATCTAATAGAACTTTTAAAAATAATAGGGCAGGTAAGGCAGGCTGTAGCCCCTCCCGGCTCCCAATTTTTTTTAAAACCCCATAAATTTAGAAAAGTGAAATTAAAAAACCCCAAAATTTTGGGGATCCCAAAAGTCAACATTTCAGGGGCAAAAACCCCTTTTTAAATGGAAACAAGTCCTGGAATTAAAATTATGGACCTCACAGAACCCTGATCACAACAAACCCCTCAAGTCTTTTGGGGTTACATCACGGGGCGAAGGAAAACCCGGCAAACTACATCCAAAAGGGGAAGGGCTGTGATTCTTCTCCAAGTGTTTTTGGGAAAAACCTCCCCTTATTTTCTTTCAGGGCTGTGTGCAAAATATTCCCTAAAGAACTGATTTTGTTTTGAAGGCAAAAGGTGATAACCCCCAAAAAAGGGTTTTATTTTTATTTCCTCTTCTGTGCAACCCTTTTTAAATTTTGTTCTTTGATAAAAATAAACAAAGGCCCCCCGTTAATTGTTTTTGCTTTTTTAAAATTTTTAAACCAGGAAAAATCATAAATTGGGAAAAAAGGAAATGTACTTTTCCTTGTTTTAAAAATTTTTCCCTTTTCCTTGTTTTTTTTCTTCAAAAACTGCACCTAAAGAGCTGAACGTTTGAAACCCCCCCCAAAAACCCCTTCTGTTTTGAACCCGAACTTTTTCCCTACTTTTGGGAGTATTTTTTTCACACCTGCCTCAAACTTTTTCGGGGACCGTAATTTGGGGATTTTTAAATTTGGGGGAAAATTTAAAGTTGGGTGCTTTTCCAAACCTGCCAAAAACCTGTCCATAGGTTGTTCTAGTTTTTAAAAGCTCGGGCCCCATTCCCGACATTTTAATTCCCCCATAACCCAAAAGAAAATTGTTGTGCAATCATATTTTTCAAAAACTGTACAATCCCTTTACAAAAAAAGGAGTTGAAGGTTTTTAAATGTCACATGAAATAAAGCAGAAACCTTTGAACAAATAAATTGGAAAAGTGACCAATTTATTCGCTCTACTACAAAAAATGACTTTGAAGGCTTTGAATTTTCTTTAGAATTTACTAGGGCGACGAAGCATAATGAAACCAAAGAGTGATGAAAATTGCTTCACAATGCCTGAAAAATTGCTCACACATGTATTGATTACTCTGTGGAATAAAAATTTCTACTTAAAAACTCTGTTTTAAAAGGGGTTTCTCCCCTATTTTTGGCCAAAAAGGGTTACTGAACATTTGGGCCAAATTTTCTTTTTTTTAAACGTTCTGCTGTATGCAGAGTAATAAATTGACACTATGGACATCACTTATAAAAACTAGTGCAAACCAGTAATGGAGGCATCATGGGCAACCAATTGAATGATCTTAGCTGCAGGCCCAACACCCCAAGCCATTCATATAGGCAACACATGTTGCCTATAAAGATTGTTACAGCAATTTAACAATTTAGTTGATTTCATTTTCCCCCCCTTTGGGGAAAAAAAAAACCCCGACCAAAAAATCTAAAAATTTATAATGTAAAAAAATTTATTATTTACAAAAAAAAAATGAATAAAAAAACGAATGCCATCAAACATTATGAAATTAAATTTTTGGCCCCTGCACAATCCCATGCCATCCAAAAACATATTTTGGGTCTGTATTTTGTTTTTGCATCTTTTTTAAAATTTTGTAATTTATCTGTATTGAGGCGCTTCACATAAATTTAAAACATATAGTCTATATAAAAATTTTTTCCGCATGACTGGTAAGGGTATGTTCCAAAAACGGTGGTTTAAATTTCAAAACGTGTGCCCGTATGCGCCGAAATTACACCGGGGGCTTTGGGGGGAGTCCCCGCCCAAAATTTGCGCGTATTTCCCAAAAGGGACAGGGATTTGGGGGGTCCCTAATGCCCCGAATAATTGACGTCACTTATATCCCCACGCAACCCAAAACCAATTTTATTTTACGCAAGGGGATTTAGGCCCTAATCCATAGTTCTCTATGAGAACCCATTGGTTTTTCCGTAATTTTTTGGGGGGGCATTTCCCCGCGTTGTACCCCCTGAAATACGTTCAAAATGGCCCCAAATAAGCCGTGTGAACAACCCCAAGGGGAATGTAAATAAAAAGGGGAAGACAGGCCCACAAAGTGCCCAAACTTTACCCAAATTTCAAAAGGCCCAAATTTTGTATGCACCTAATGTCACCCTGAAAACATCTTCATGGTGCCTTTTAGATTGCATTTAAAGTATTTGGAAACCTTTGACATTGAAAAGCTGATTTTCACGTGTTGATAGATACCTTCAGAAGAGAAAAGTTACACTAAGTTTAAGGCTAAATCTCCATCCCTTTATTAATTTTAGTTCCCTGACAGTCAGTTTGCAGTCTGCTCCTAGTTTCAGACGTCTGTAATATGGATGTGTTCTTCAAAGTCATACATGATGGTGAGGTTTGAGGATGCTGGACAGGATACTGTTGCCTTCACTTGCCCTTCTTCATTGTGCTAACAGATACTGATGCTGATGAGTGTGCTACTTCACAACCCTTTCTTTTGGGAGCTGCAATGGCCCCCAAAGCATCTCTTCGACTTTACGTGTACCCTGCCCCATTTGATTTACCCTTCCGCTCTGTGTGATTTATCCTCCCTAAAAATAAAACCCGAATGCATTCCTGCTTCTGCAGTCTCGGATCTGCTGTGTACAATCTCCATCCCTTTCGTGTTATCTAACAATTATTAGATAGATTCTCTATTCTCCATTACTTGAGAATCCAGAGCACAACTATCCCCCTGCTTTATTTGTTGCCCATAATAAGAAGTATAGACACTCATGTGATCATCACGGTTTATAGCAAAGATTGGTTTAGAGATTTTTTTTACATGAATTCCTGTGTGGCATCTTTATCCCACTGTTTTCAATGGGAATCCAGGGCTTAGATCACACAGTCAACTGTCACAGATTTTTTTTCCACCACGCATAAGAAATCTAAGATGCAGAAAATACCAGATAATGTTGAATTCCGCATTGGGCTATTTATACACAGATTAGCTCCATTGGAAAGGGTGTGATCAGTATCTAAAACAGTGGTGAAAAGTGAAAAAATTGCTTCAAAGTGAAAAACTGAGGCTGAAATCCAAGAAAATCAACTCAGATTTCTACTGTGGATTCCGTGGGGACTTTAAAGACAAAAACATCCATCATGTGCACATACTCTAACCAGAAGATGGACTAATTATCACTAGTTATGTATTCCTACTAATAGTTTGTGGTGTATGAACATATCACCCAATGTTGAGATCCATGATTTATCTAACAAACTAAATGAACAAAGTACACATATAACCACTGTTTGTTTTCCTATCAGATACAATGGAAAAGTTATAATTAAAGACCAGGATGCGGTTTCTTGCTTAGCTTGCACATAAAACATAAAATACTTCATTTAAAATGATGACTTGTGGTATCTGATTAGTTGTATTAATTATAGCTAGAGGATATAATTATTTTAGAATGGCAGGTATGGTAGCACTGATCTACTATGACTGTCAATCATGAAGCATTTTTACATTTGTAATAAACCCTTGCATGTTATTTAGCCCCGAGGTTTATATTCCATAGATCCTGATGATAAGAGAGTTTTGTTCTATACTTCCTATTACTTCCTGTACTGAATGTACATAATAATTATTGGTTTTACAAAGAACTAAAATATAGTAAGAGCGTACTATGAAGGTGGCCATACACATTAGATGAATGCCAGCTGAACATCCTGTTTTTGGTGGGACCCACCGATCATGTCTGTCTGGCAAATGTTGGGGAAAGAAGAGTTGGGTGGTTTGATTTCAATATGCTTAATTCTTTTGTTCTCAAGAGGTGTCGGGTAGTGGCTTACTCCCCTTATCTTATGGACAACACACACATGCTCAGCTGAGCAGGGTGTGCATGTGCTTAGGGGCGAGTGTATTGGTGGAATAATAGTGGTCTCTGGAACGAGCATATGCATGGCCAGCCTTAGTTCAAAGGAGTTGTCTAAACAATTTCCGGGCATGTGTTCCTAGAAGAAACTGGGCCTCTCATCCCTTACACCTCCCTTTGATGTCTAGGATGACGGCCCATGTATAATAAAAGCTGATTACTGTACATAATTGTGTTTGCTTTTCATTATCTTGTAGAGCTATGGCTATAATTGGGTTGACCGATCATGGTAGTTCAGTTGATGGATCCTTTGTCAGTCTTAATCAGTTTCCTCATTAGCTATTATCAGGTGATGAAGTCAAACTGACGACTATGGTTATTAATGATCTTATAAAAATTAGAGGAGAGAATGTGCTGCCCCATTACAGCCTATAAATTGTTATAGTGGGTGTTAGCATGGCTCAATTTACATTGGTGTTTTTTTCATGTTCTGTTGAGATTCTAGTGTTTTTTGTTTTAAGTCTTAAAGGGGTTTTGCCACGATGTAATGTTGACGTGGGATCCTCCAAAATGGGTATTTAATCCATTTCTAAATATATGTTGTTACAAAAAGTGAAGCCTGTGAGAGTTACAGCTTTATTTCAATGCCCTTAGTTACCTGACAGTTTACATTAGACACGACCAGGAGCTGATCTGGCTGGGCTTGAGCTGTCTGCACTTCTTATATGATGACAGGGAACATTAAGGTGCTAGCAAGGGACTGTGGAGAAATATCCTGTCTTTTGTATAGAGAATCCACTGGTTCTAATGTAATTATTTGTGTAAACATTGTAGACACTCCCTGGCACTGCTTGTCTCTGCTCCCTCCCTCTCCCCTATGACTCAGCATGCTGAGTTAATTTTGTCTCCTGATCAGATAACAGGTAAGGAACTGACTTCTTGGAAAAACCCCTTTAAGTCTGCATTACAATTCTTGAAATAAAAAATACCAGAGCTCCTACCTCATTGACTTCATTATTAATCAATGGAATCTTCAATGATTCATTTGATTCTGTTTGAAACAGATCCATCACATGTGAAATGGCTTCAATAAGGGCAAAGACCAGGGGCTTAGCTACAGGGGATGCAGAGGTAGCAATTGCTACCGGGCCCTGCATCCTGAGGGGGCTCCAAACGCCCTTCTGCCGCAGCATTGTAAATGGCACATGGTAGCTGAAGGGCCCCATTTCACTATTTGCACCAGGGACCAGAAGCTTCAAGTTACGCCTCTGGCAAAGACATTTCAGTAATTTGAATGGGGCTTGATTGGATCACTCCTAAGTGAATTCTTTATACCATCCGCAGCAATGGCCTCTATCTCAGTTTATCCTAGTGAAATAACAGACAATATTTTTATTGACCTTTGCCAGAAATTCCTGGTAATTTGAAAAGGTCAATAAATAATATGGCAAATTCATTATATCCAAACGTAATGTAATTTTTCATTAGTCATGAGATACAAAACTGGTAACTGATCAATAGAAATACAATAGAAATACAAAAGTTATTTTAGTAAACATCAGCACAGTGTTACTACTGAATACAACCACATATAAACTGTTCAATGCCAGGGCCTAGGATGTCTAACTGCAGTAGAAGGTGGCACTGCCTTGGTTTTGCCAGTCAGTGGCAATATCGGTTTATAGGAGGGGGGGATCCTGCTTCCTGCATGCCAGGGTTGATGGTAATAGTAATTTAGAGTCCGAGTTTTAGCAATAGGCAGATTCATGTATGATGGAGACATTACTGGAGGCAATGGAACCTGGAACGGCCTCAACATAATCTTATCCTCTGGTTTTGGCCGGATAGTTGTTGGCCGTCTTTCTAATATTTTAGAGTGGCCACTTGCAGTCTTCAGTGTAGTGCTGCTTGTAGGAGTTACTTCAGGCTTTGTTGGTTTTCTTGTTTGAAAACTGATCTTTGAATTTTGTTGCATTTTTGGACTATTCAAACTATTTTCCCTGTTGAGGAACTCGTTGATTTTTGCCTGATTTGCTGTTGGCCGGTGGTTAATTTTAGACTGTGCTGATTTTGGCTTTTTCTTTTCTCTTCTTAAAGATTTTTGAACGTCAACACCGTGAAGAAGTCCTTTAGAAGCCGCACGAGCCAAAACATCTTGAGGCAAAGCACATTGTGATGGATCTCTCTAAGACAGATACAAAAATAATTCATGTGATACTTTGGTAATAATTGAAGAGGATACAATCTATTGCTTATAATCATAATGAGATCATTTTCAAACCTCCTCTGGCATGTAAATGTAACCTGAAATCCGGCTGGATGAGATGGGAACAAGGTTGGAGGTCATCAACTGGTTTTTATGAAAGCAGGCTAGTATTGTATCTGCAAATCAACATTATGTTGGTGCTGCCTGCAGTATTACATTATCTAACTAAACTATTCTACAAAAAAATGAGCACTCCATGGGCCACATGTATGAAATGGTTTGGGTCTAAAAATCACTTTTTTCTCCATAGGTTTCTATGGAGAAAAAGTGAGTTTTAGACCAAAACCGTTTCATACATGTGGCCCCATGTGTTTACAGAATTATTTTAACACTTAAGCATGTCTGTAGTGGTGCTCTGGT
Organism: Phyllomedusa bahiana; assembly: GCA_025379985.1. Classification (NCBI taxonomy): domain Eukaryota; kingdom Metazoa; phylum Chordata; class Amphibia; order Anura; family Hylidae; genus Phyllomedusa; species Phyllomedusa bahiana. The sequence continues at coordinate 22,878 of JAODAL010034855.1, read as the reverse complement.
CTTTCAACTAGGTGCCTGCTAGTTGAAGCCATCTGAGCAGAACATGTAGCTAAGTGTTACATTTTCCATTGACTGCTGAAGTGAAAATGTAGCGTTACCAGGGCCGGGCGAAGCGGCCGCGCAGAGACAGCAGCTGCACACTAGCTGTGCGACTGCCTCTACAGAGAGAGGACAGGATGGGTCGTTACCGTCCTGCCTTCTCCCCCGTGTGTACTGTGCTCAGTGAGCTCTGTACATACACAGTGTCGCAGGGGGCGTGAAACACGACTTTTCTCACCCCTCCTGCGACGCTGGATCTCCTAAGCCAGCAACTTCTTCTGGCCCTGGAGATCCCAGAACCCACTTAACGGCGTAAGCAGCGTGATGACATTATGATGAAGGGCTTGTAGCCTGAAAGGCGTCAACCACGACCATCATATTTTTTTGTCCTGTTACGTTTTTTAATGAATTTAAATAGACATGGATCATTTTAATTATATTTAGCACTTTGCTGGAGCAATTTTGCCTTTTGAACACCAGCTCCAGGACCTGGAACATGGAGGGAACATGGAAAGATAAGTACCTTTTTTTATTTCCCCCCATTCGCTACGGAGGGGATTATCTGGCTACAGAGGGTGCAGGGGGCAGCTACTTGGCTACTCAGGGGGGAATTATCTGGCTACTATGGGGCAACTACCTAGCTACAGGGGGGGGCAACTATCTGGCTATGGAGGGGGGGGGGGTGCAACAATCTGGCTACAGGGAGGGGCCACTATCTGGCTACAGGAGGGGCAACTGCCTGGCTATAGGGGGGTGGCAACTTCCTGGCTAGAGGGGCTAACTATCTGACTACAAGGGGGAAACTACCTGGATAAAGGGGCCAACTATCTGGCTACAGGGAGCCAACTATCTGGCTACAGGGGGCATATTACTTGTTTTGTATACTAATATAGGAAGTAGTTAAATTCCCTAAGACAGTATGTAGGTACAATTAGGTAGGTGTATAGCGCCCCATTAGGTAGGTAGAGTTATAGGTCTCCCAATAGGTCGGTATCCTGGCCCTCTATTAAGCAGATAGGTAGTTATATAGGCCTCCCAATAAGCAGAAATTTAGATCCCATTATGTAGTTATATAGGCTCATGTAGGTAGTTATTTGTCCCCTGTAGCCAGGTAGTTATTTGCCCATGTAGCCAGGTAGCTATCCCCTGTAGCCAAGTAGTTACTCCCTGTAGCCAGTAGTTAAATGCCCCCTGTAGCCAGGTAGTTATATGCCCCCTGCAGCAAGGTAGTTGCCCAGTGTAGACAGGTAATTGCCCCCTGTAGCGTAGTAATTTGTCCCCTGTAGCCTGGTAATTTGTCCCCTGTAGCCATGTAGTCTGGCTCAGGCACCTCCTTTAGCCTGGTTTGGTTGCTCTAACTGTTCTGCGCCTAGATTTGGCATCAAAGGATCATCAATGTGTCTACTTCTATGAATGTGATGCAACATGTCCCTAAGCTTCGGCGCATTAAAAAGGCACTTATTACAACAAAGTTTGGAGTGTACCTTTTCATACATTCTTTGTGACTCAAAGTACACAAGAAAACTGGTGCAGCTCCGTTCATACATGTCGCCCATAATGTCCACGTAATGTTTAAAACGCAAAATCCATGGCAGACGCGTTTCGATAGACAACCTCTCTTAGTCATTGCTGATACAAAAATCGCATTACCCAACTAATTAAGAAAAATTTGTGAAAAACCCCCAGGCCCTTTCCCAAAAAAAAAATTTGTGTAAAAGGGGTTGTTTAACATTTAAAACATACAAATCAATATAATAACAAAAAAATGCACAAAACATCATTCGTGGAAAACTTTAAATTAACAGTACTCACAAGGGTAATAATTTGTAAAACAATCCACTCCCCAAACTTTTAATTTTGGGAAAGGAAAAACCGGAATTTCCATAGCAGGGGGCATCCCAAAAGAAAGGGGTGAAAAAGTAATAAATAGGTAAATATCGTGTTCATATCTGAGGAATGAATATACATATAAAAGGTCATTTTGATAATTTTAAAGTTGGGGGATATCTCGTGTTCATGTGGAAAATCCAGTAGGCTTCCCTTAGTAACAACTCTTGCTTCTTATCTCCTTCTCATGTTCCTAATTTTTTCTATGCCAAATAAACGAAATGAAGTATAGTCCCCATTGTGAATTTCACCAAAATGTCTGGTTGCTCCAGAAAATTTCCTTGATCCTTTATTTCCCTTTAAAAGGTTCAAAATTTTGCTCTGATTTTCCCTTTTTCCAAAATTTTAAATTTGTGGGTGAAAACCAATAATAAAAAGTACGTAGAAAAAAATAGGAACATGTTGAGAAAAGGGAAAGTAAAAAATTGAAAAGTTGTTACCAAGGGAAGCCTACTGGATTTTCCACATGGACACGAGATATCCAAGGGGCTTAAATTATAAAAATGACCTTTTATATTCCTCAGATATGAACACGATATTTATCTATTTATTTCTTTATGACTTCTTTGCCCCTTTCTTTTGCATGCTGCTGCGTATGGAAAAATTTTCCCGGTTACCTCCAAACCCATAAAAAAGTTTGGGATGGATTGTTTTGCAAATCATTAGCCTTGTGAGTACGGTATATTTAAAGTTTTCCAAGAATGATGTTTTGTGCATTTTTTGTTATTGTATAGATGGTTCTGTATTTTTAAATGTTGAAATACATGAACGCCCAGTTGACACACCTTTAATTTTGATAGGCCCGGGGGTTTATTCACTTTATGTTTGAATTATTTGGGGGAAACCCGCGATTTTTTTTATCAAGACAGAGAGGTTGTCTCTCGAAATGTTTCTGCCTTTGGATTTTGCTTTTTAAAAAATTAAAGTGTAAAAATTATTTTTAAAATTGGGGAGCAAAAAAAAGGCATAACAGTTTTAAGGTAAGAACATGTATTTGGTTCTGGATTTGAACAAGAAGTTTGACTACGTTAAAAGTTTCCCGGGGATGTCCGGCACCCTCCCCTACAAAACACATCGAAATAAAATACCCCATTTAAAAGGGGGTTGTTCATACATTGATTTTCTTCCCTCAGTCCTTTTTTCCCTTCGGTTTAAATTTTTGTTTTTCAGGGGTTGTTTTTACTGGCTTCTATTTAGGCTGCAGAAACCAAAAGGGCCGGGTATGTAGTTTATAGCCCCAGTGTGGAGCCTATCGGAGTGATTCCCACAGGGTCTGAAAGTATAGCGACAGTGCTGGCAGCCTATCATGAGAGAGTAAACGGGCCCGTAGCTTTTAAGGGGCCCTGAGGAGCTATCCCAGCCCATAAAAGAGGGGATCTCGAAGAATAGGTGGGGAAAACTGTTAATGGGACCCCATATTGCAAAGTAAACTTGTTTTTCCCGGGGGATCTTTAACAGAAAAAAAAAACCTTGTAGTGAGACAACCCCTTTTAAACCCAATTTTTTTTTTTTTGAGTAAATTTCCTTATTTGAACCCTTTCCCTGTTTTCCCCCTTTCCTGTTTTTTTAAATGAAACGGGTTTAGTTGAACAGTTTTATTGTTATATCATATTAGCCATTCCTTGAGTAATGTGTATTTGCATTTTGGTAACCACTCTCTTTTTAAAGCCCTGCAAGAAAAAAAAACCATTGAAGTTTTTGTTTGGCTCTTTTTTAAAAAAAGGGTTCTCGGGAGGCGATTCTACATCTTTTAAAAAGAGCAAAGGGGTAAAAGGGAGGAGGGTGACCCTGAAACATATTGGGAGTTCTTCAAAAGGACAATGTGGAACATTTACTGAAATGAAATGCAATAGAAATGTTAAATGTCAAATACGTTGATGAAAAACATGAATGTGGTAGTGTCTTCAGCGACCAGTGCAGCCAATGGATGGACTTCTTAGGCTTGGGAGAAAATTGGGAGGAAAAGTGGGAGAGCTTGGTGAAAATAAGGGGGAAAGTATACAAAAAAACCTATTAGTGGGGGTTGTTTTCGGGCCCAGTGTGATTTTTATACAGTTTTGAATGGTGATTGAGGCCCAGTAATCTCACCCATTTAAGTTCAACTGATTTTCTCTTATAAGAAGAGAAATAATAAGGGGATTCCATGAGACTGGCGTTTTATAGAAGAGTGCGGCAAACGTATTAAGAGGGCTTCTTTTTTTTAAATTTAGTGTTACATAGTAAAGAGTCCTGCTTTATCTATATCTTTTTAAAATTTTTCAGAGGCAGCCTTATTAAAGAACAAAATACCCCCTTCGCATTTACCCCAGTTTTATACAGCTAATTATTTGAGGGGAGAAAAAAGGAAATGTCAGCCCTTTTGAAAATTGTTAGTGGTCATGGGGAAAACTAAAAATTTTTTTAATGGGGTTTTAATTACATAAAAATATAAATTTTTTTTGAAAATTTTGTTAAAAACCCCCTATGCTTCATACACTTGTGCACTTACTTTTGTTCCATATTAAAAATTTTACCCCCTCAAATTCCCTTTTCTATCCATGAGAATACTTTGTTCTGTAAGATGGCTTATCTTTTTGCTTTTTGGCCCCGGTGGGAAATCTAACCCTCTAAGACCAAATGACCTAAGAAAAAAAGGGCGGCATGTTTAACGGGGCTGTGCCAAAAAGTCTGGTGTATTTTTAGCCCGACATCAGGGGACAGCCCTGTTCGAAATTTGTGCAAAGCCTCCCATAAATCCAGATCAAGCACATTTAAAAAGCGCAAGCGGGGGACTTTGTAATGCGCCTGATTATGGGTGAGGCGGGGGGGGACACTAGAACTGTTTTTAAGGGTATGATTTTTAGCTTCACTACAGCATTTCTAGGCAAATTACTGCTGAAAAAGGTAGAGCACTTTAAAAATGGTTTACCCGAGCAGAAAGGGCATATAAAATTTCTTAGAATGTGCTGATTTATGACCCTCAGAAAAGGGGTTCATAAAACAGGTGCTTTTTTATACTTTTAAAAATTAAAGCGCATTTAAATTTGGCGTTTAAACGCCCAAAATTTTATTCAGCCGGCCCCCAAAATGGCACTGGGGTACCTTTAAAGGGATGTATTTTTATTTGTTTATATTTGGGGAAAAAAATAAAACATTTTCTCAGTTTATTTAAATTTTTTTTAGCTTGCACCTTGCCTTTAGCTGATTTTAAGCTGTGAAAATTGTTTCCCCCTACTGGGCCCATAAGGGTCATGGGGGGAAAAAACAGTCTGAATTTGTACTGACGTCTATGAGATTGTTGTGGGCATGCTCTGTGACCTCTGTATAAAGATCACTGAGCAGGGAGGCGTGGGAGGTGAGCTTTGACCATAATCTAATGCAAATGGTGAATTCTATGTTATAGATGGGTGTTTTCCTTTTTATTTTTTAAACCTGCTTTTGATTTACAATGAAACACGATGAGAGTTGATCTCCACAAAACAGGAAGTATCACGATTTTATTAGTGGCCAGAGTGAAAACTGCAATGGTTTGGGATGTTTTTTTTGCTTAATTTTTTAAACCTAGATTTAAATTTGGTCTTTTGTTCATGACAAATTCCCCTTTTAAAAATTTTTAAGTGGGAAAATTTTTTTAGAGGACATGTAAAAAAAAATTTAGTGTTGCAGCCATTTTATTTTCAGGGTCACTTGGGTCCCAAAAGTCAGATCCAACAATTTATTTATTTAAATAATGGATTAGCCCTTTATAGAAAGGGAATGTATCTTCAGAAAATTACACCTAAAATGGGTTTTTATTTCAAAACTATTATTCAAAAATATTGATATTTTTATGTAATTATTCCCCATTTAAAAAAAAAATTTGTTTTTAAACACTGACCACTATAGCAATTACAATGGACTGACATTTCCTGTTTTCTGCAGCTCAAAATTTGCTGTATAAAACTGGGGGTAGAATGTGAAATGTATGTGTTTTTGAATATGGCTGCCCCCCTGGAAAAAATTTTAAAAAGATATAGATAAAGCAGGACTCTTTACTATGTAACACTAAATTTAAAAAAAAGAAGCCCTCTTAATACGTTTGCCGCACTCTTCTATTAAAAAGCAAATCTCATGGAATTTCCCCCCTTTTTATTTCTTTCTTATAAGGGGAAAAAACATTGAACTTAAAGGGGTTGCTCATTACCAATTTTATCTCACCTCCGTCCCATTTTTTTTAGTTTCATTTTCCAATTCGGGGCGTTTCTGACCCTTTTCTGGCTTCTACTGACCTGTAGTGATGAGTTGCTGAGGATACCAGGTCTGTAGCTACAGACAGAGTCATCTTAACAGTATTATGGGCCCCTGGGCAGAGCACTGAAGTGGGCCCTGCCAAAATACATGACATCACACTACGTCATTTTCCCCTTTGCCACCCCCCAAAACCCCACCATTTTTTCAAAACCACTTTTGTCTGGAAACTAACAGTTGCGTCTACCCAAAACAAATTGGGAGGGCCCGGGGCATTAGGCTTTCCCTTTCTCCACCATGGTTTTTAACTTGTTGCACATCCTAAAAACACAAAAACCATTAAATAAGCAAAGCCAGGGTATGTCTCTTGTATTACTGGAACAAACACACACCACCTGGGACCCCTATACTTGTTGGGCCCCCCCAGGTAATGGGAAAGATGGCGGTGAGGCGAGATCAAACAGGTCTGTAGCTAGCGACCTGAGTAGCTGATGCAGCCCATACAAGGGGGGATATTGGAATAGGTGGACACTGTTAATGGACATATTTGCAAAGTGATTGTTTTTGCGATTCTTTAACATAAAAAGCAACCATTGTAGCGAGACAACCCCTTTATATAAAATAACTTTAAACATTCCTTTATGGCACAGGGAAAAAAAAACCAAAAAAATTATACGAGGGCCCCTTTGTTTCCCTTCCCAACTAAAGGGGGCTTGACTTATCACTTCTTCATTTTCCTCGGGATAAGTGGAGCATGTGCAGTAAACAATTGTCTGCACTCTACTGACTGAAATTAGAAGAAAGCAAAGGAGAATGTCACTGGATTGTGCTGTGGGTCACATACTGTCCTTTAATAACATCAGCTTCAAACAAGCAGCATTCTAGAAGAGAAGAGCATCCTCATCAAAGCACTTACATGTCATGGCGTGGCTGATCTCTGAGAGTTGCTGTTTGGCCAAAGCATTGAGTTTTTTTAGCTGAAAGATCCCTTTAGCAAGATCCGCGCGGCGGGTTGGTATAAAGGTTAGACATGGTCATTATGGCTCATTAACTCCGAAGCTGCAGCTGTATCATTTTACAAACAGACAAGCACTTATACAGGGATATAAAACACATCGATTGCTTTAGTGCTTCTCTTACATACATATTACTGTGTGTAGGTCGGGGTGTTATATTAGCGCTGGTTAACAGACTCAAGCCTGAGACAATATAGGACGAAAAAATAAAAACTCTGCAGAACCAGAAATGTCCCCCAGGGATTTTCATTTCCCCCTCCTGTTATTTTGGGTGGGCAAATGGGAAACAGTGCAATGTGAACAGGCGAAAATCTACTATTTAAGGAGCAAAACTTATTTTCAGACTCTTTACAGTTGGGTTAATTGCTCTTTACAAGGTGTGACAGTAAATGCTTCAGAAAAGATGAGGTTTCCCTCCAAGTAGCTGGTGGCGCCTGCTACTTTTATTTGCACTATGGGTAAACTTTACAGCAATCGCTGCTGGCCTTTATAACCTCTTAATGAAAAGACAGAGAGAATAAACCCTCTCCTACAATACATTTACAACAGTGACACTTGCAGGATGTAAGAGAGTACTACATGCAATGAACACCAACATCTCTAGCTCTCAATAAGGTTTCCATTGAGCACAAACTATACCACATATTTTCCCAATGGTCATTATGCCTAAAGTGGCGAAAGAAAAAAACTTCTTCACTGTTCATTAGTTTTAAACAATTATCTATCTATCTATCCATCCTAATATCTATCTATCCATCCTAATATCTATCTATCCATCCTAATATCTATCTATCTATCTATCCTAATATCTATCCATCCTAATATCTATCTATCTATCTATCCTAATATCTATCTATCTATCCTAATATCTATCTATCCTAATATCTATCTATCTATACATCCTAATATCTATCTATCCATCCATTCTAATATCTATCTATCTATCCTAATATCTATCTATCCATCCATCCATCCTAATATCTATCTATCTAGCCATCCTAATATCTATCTATCTATCCTAATATCTATCTATCCATCCTAATATCTATCTAGCTATCTATCCATCCTTCTATCTATCTATCCATCCATCTATCCTAATATCTATCTATCTATCCTAATATCTATCTATCTATCTATCTATCTAATATTTAGTCTTTCTATCTATCTAATCATCTAATCTGTCTGTCTATCTCTCTATCTATCTAGCTATCTGTCTATCTATCTATCTAATATTTAATCTGTCTATCTATCTATCTATCTATCTATCTATCTATCTATCTCACATGCTCGCACCACACACATGTAACATTATTATGACCACTTCCTACATTTGAAGTCAACAGCATGCATTAAAGAAGTCATGAGTCATGAGCTGGCTTGGTGGGTAAATATAGGTGTGTAATAGGCAATCTGAACACATATACGTCATTGGTATCATGGTAAAAGGGACCATTTATTGTAAAAAGGGATGATTGTTAGTTTTCCAGTCAAGGTCGACATTATTTTTAAAAAATGTGCAGTTTGTAAATGGCTTGCGTGCTGCGGTGGTGAAAGTGTATCAGGAGTGATCAAATGGCACCACTGCAAATAAGCGAGACAGAAACTACAGAGCACCGTGTGACATTGATGTGAGACATTAACGTCAGCTACAGTAGAGCAGCTCACCGCTATAATGAACCTGGGGGCTACCAGACGAGTGTCTACAAGAATTCTACAAACCTTACTGCATATGAGACTCCATAGCAGATGGATGGTCAATACACCTGCATTGGCAGAAAAGGCTTCAATTATCACAGCAGTATCAGAACTGGATCTTTGCTGATTGGCAAATGGTTGCCTTCTCCAATGAGTTACAGTTTCCACCCACTTCATTCAGATTATGGACTTTGGCATGTCAGGTGAGAAACATCAGAGAACAAACACTCTGCAACCATTGCTGGAAGAACACAAGCTGGTGGTGGCAGTAATATGGTCTAGGGAATGTTTTTTGTGGCATTCTCTGGGCCCATTCATACCACTGTGGAAGGCAATCTCAACAGATTGGGGTATAACTCTATCCTTACAGATCATATACACCCATGTATGCTGATTGTCTTCCCTGGGGTAGATTAAATCTTTATGCAAGACAATGTGACAGGTCATATGGCTAGAAATGTCCAACAATGTTTGAAAGAGCATGACAAGATTTCCACTCACTATTTTGATAGTGCTTCCGTTTATAGTGTGCCACTGTTATCGGAATATGTATGTATACTACAGCCGCACCAGTGTTGCACCTATGTTCATTTTTTTCAAAAATGTTTTTTTGGATGTGCATAACCATATATTGCTTTTGGTTTGAGTTTGGAGGAGTGGCTGCCTCCATTTTGGTTTTTTGCACTCCACCCACCTTGACATGGCTTTTTTATCAGTGCAGTGTAACTTGTAAGCTGGTTCCTTCATTACCTGGATTATGGAGGTCTGAATAGGACCCAAACGAGAGGTATCAATAGTGTAGGAATCAATAGTGTAGGACCACCTGCCTTGAGATCCCGTTGAAATTCGGAGGTGGCTTAAACAGTTTTGATCAAAAGTGTGAACTGAGAATCTCAAAAAAAAAAATGACATATATCCTAGATAGCAGAAATGCTTTTTTCAAAATTCCTATGTCCCCTTTGATAGTGTTTCAGTTTATAGTGTGCCACGGTTATTGGAATATGTAAGATTTCCAAGTACTACCCTGGCCTGCAACTTAGCGTCTGTCAGACTACCTCAATCACTGTGTTCATTGTATGGAGCCTCCCCCATGCACCCAACAGCAGCTTTTAGATGCAGCGCAGTCAAAATGGCTCCAGATACCTGCAACAACCTACCAGGACCTTACTGAGTCACCACCAGTCCGTGTAGCTGCTGTATGTGCTGCACATGAAGTTACTCTGAATTCTAGCTGGTGGTTGTAATCTTGGGGCTCGGCTATTTATCTTATATGTATATCCATATGTGTAAATCAATCAGTGTGTGTTTAGATATCTTACCACTCTGGTTCATCTTACTGCCTAATGCCATGCCACATTTCCAGATGACAGCTAGAGGAGATATAGTTGAAACCAGAAGTTTACATACACTGTATAAAAAGACACATATGCATGTTTTTCTCACTATCTGCCATGAAATCAGAATAAACCTTACCCGTTTTAGGTCAATTAGGAACTACCAAAATTATTTGCCAAATGTCAGAATAATGAGAGAGATAATTTTTTAAGGTATTTTTATTACTTTCTGCAATGTCAAAAGTTTACATACATTTTGTTAGCATTTGGTAGCATTGCCCTTAAACTGTATGACTTAGGTCAAACATTTTGGATATGCTTTCACAAGCTTCTCACAATAGTTGGTAGGAATTTTGGCCCATTCCTCCTGACAGAACTGGTGTAACTGAGCCATGTTTGTAGGTCACCTTGCTCACACCTGCCTTTTCAGCTTTGCCCATAAATTTTCAATAGGATTGAGATCCGGGCTTGTGATGGCCACTCCAAAACATTGACTTGGTTCTCCTTAAGCCACTTTGTAACCAGTTTGGCAGTATACTTCGGGTCATTATCCATTTGGAAGACCCATTTCCGCCCAAGCATTATCTTCCTGGCTGATGTCTTAAGATGTTGTTTCAGTGTTGCCACATAATCTTCTTTCCTCATGATGTCATCTATTTTGTGAAGTGTAATGGCTTCTTCCTGGCAGAGTGGCCTTTCAGCCCATAATGATACAGTACTCGTTTCACTTTGGGTAATGACACAATCTTACCAGCTTCCGTCAGCATTTTCACAAGGTCTTTTGCTTTTGTTCTTGGCTTGATATGCACATGTTGGACCAAAGCATGTTCATCTTTAAAACACAGAACCCATCTCCTTCCTGAGTGGTATGATGGCTGGACATTCCCATCTGGTTTGTACTTGTGTATAGTTGTTTGTATAGATGAACAAAGCACCTTCAGGTATCTGGAAATTGCACCCAAGGATGATGCAGACTTGTGCAAGTCCACAATTCTCTTCTTGACATCTTGGCTGATTTGTTTAGACTTTCCTCTGATGTTACACACAGAAGCAGTGTGTTTTTGGTGTGATTTAAAATACATCCACAGGTGTGTCTTTAATTAACTCAGATGTTGTCAATAAACCTATCAGAAGCTTCCAAATACAAGACATCATCATACGGGCTGTCCCAAATTGTTTAAAGGCATAGTAATCCTAGTGTATGTAAACTTTTGACTTTTCAGAAAGTAATAAAAATGCCTTAAAAAATTATCTCTCATTTTCCTGGCATTTGGCAAATATAAATAATGTTGGTTCCTAATTGACCTAAAACGGGTAAGGTTTATTCTCATTTCATGTCAGATAGTGAGAAAAACATGTATATGTGTCTTTTAATATATTGTATGTAAACTTCTGGTTTCAACTGTATATATACCTTAAAATACCTCTAGTGGGCACTGCCATTGAGTCATTGAGCTTTTGCACTATAGAATTCCAGCTAGTCAAGTTCTCATAGGGTTACTGTATTTTGCCCTGCATGTATAGACGACTAGGATGGTTTACACAATTTTGTCTGATGGGATCTTGAAAAAAAAACAGGTAAAATATAGAAATTAAGCACGGTTGACTGATATCCATACTGCACTGCATCTTTACCTACTATTATGACATTGTGGACATGATGGGACATCTGAGCGTTTTATCTCCTGGCTCTTTTCAGTGATACAGCTAAATCATGATCATTTTTCAATCGGTATTGTGTGTACCTATCTTTCCCTTCATCAGGTGACACAATTTTTAACAGGTTCACATAACTTGCAACCGTTATATTAAGTCATATTCTCATTGCTATATAGGCCTGTCATAGAGGAATATTTATATTCAGTTGCGACCATCCTTAATGAGTTTATTGAGTTTAGGTGTTGTTCTTCAACCACTTTCCCTAATGAACCCAAACATCATTGGGAGAAACACGTTAGAAATTGGTTACAATATCCTGGAAATTGGCTACAATGTCTTGTGATGGAAGTTGTTTATAATATCTTGATTATTGGTTACAATACTCTGTTATAATATTACCATTTGATTTTTAGCGTCACTTTATGAGGAAATTGGTTATGACAATGTTTGGTGCAATTGTTACCACTCGACTAAGCTTTTTGTCACTTTATGGTAATTATCAATTTTGCTATATATTAATTAACTTTTTCATCATTTTTCTTTTTTACATTTTCTGGCATTGGCATTTTCTACTGTTATTACGTTACTATGTGGCTGTAAGTTGTCTTTTTTGGCTGTTTTTCATACTTCACCTTTTCCTCTCTATTATTCGGGATAGAATAGGGTTGTGTCATTTAGGGAAAGGTACGTGATTGGGGCTAACCTTTTTGGGACTGATGCATAATCAAAGGGCATTCCGCTGCTCCATCGGATGATCAGGACTCCCGGTGACCCGATGGAGCCTGGGGAATGTCTGAACAGTCAGCCCTGGGGACTAAAAGTAGCCCCAGGGCTGTCTGTTTAACAAGCCTGCAGTCAGGGCACACTGTGTTCTGCCCTGATTGCTGCCTGTGTCACACTGACACAGATTCTGATGTATTAGCATATATGAATACATTACTAAGTGTAAAATACAATACAATAGTTATTCCTTAATTGGATTAAAAAAAGTAAAAAGCATTAAAAGTGTAGAAAAAAAATAAAATAAATAACAAAATATAAATACATGTTTAGTAAAAAAAGTTATGGTGCATACATTCCACAAAAATTAGGTATCTACACGACTGTAATAACCTGTAGAATTCATCTATCTGGTTATTTAGTGTGAAATATGAATGGTGTAAAAAATAATGAAAAGATATTTAAAATATTTATAAAATCATTTAAAAATATTAAAAAACACAAATACAAATTTTTCCGCATAGAACAAGTCTTCATAAAGCCGGTGTCACTTTAATGTTAAAAAGTTACGACTGTTGAAACACAGTAAGGCAAAAACTACAAAAGCCTCTTCAGTCCTGGGGATTAAGGGGTTAAAAGTTGTTCACATCTTTAGGTTTGCCCATTTTTCCTGCTTTCCGCACAATTATTTCAAGAACTGACTGTATTACCCATTGACAGATGCCACTGTTATGGGATCAATGTTAATCACATGTTATGGCCGATCAGTGTGCATCATCATCTGTATAAAATAAACATACAATAAATATATACATAAAACTGGGTTCAATGAGAAAATAAATACCTCCATGGTTATGTAAAATAAACTCCACTGGGTCGCTGTTGCCTGATCCTGAACAATTAGGCAGGAGGAGAATGATTTTAGCCTTCTGCAACCTATGATCAGTGGGGTCGATTTCGGTGAAACTTTCTTTGAGCACTTTAATGTCTGAAAAGTAAAGTATTAATGAGAGTGTGGCAGAATAAAGGAATGTTATAAACATATAGGGCCACATGTATGAAAACTGTCTAGGTCTAAGACTTTCCTTGTTGCCCAACCAATCACAGTTCCCCTTTATAGTGCTCTGATAAAAATGAAGAGGAGCTCCAATTGGTTGCTATGGGCAACAGAGAAAGTTTTACATCTCGACAGTTTTCATATATGTCCCCCATAATGCTTATGTATGAAAACCGTCTAGCAGTAAAACTATCCTTGTGGCCCATAGCAACCAATCAGAGCTGGCTTTTAATTTTTCAGAGCACTATATGAAATAAAAGCTGAACTCTGATTGGTTGCTATGGGCAACAAGGACAGTCTTACTGCTAGACGGTTTTCATACATAAGGCCCATAATATTTATGTCCTCTGGTCCAAGACGATGTTCACAGTTGGTCTTCCCCAGAGATGGCACTGTAAAATTTGCAGCTCTTTTTGCCACCAAAGGCACAGGCCAGACTTACAGTAATAACCAGGTAAGGGAACCCAACCTGAAAACTTACTTCTACATTCCATGTTGCTGTACAAATCTGACATCTTTTCTTCTCTAGACTGAGACTTAACTCCGCACACATATATCTTAGAAGAAAACTGACTGGTCAACACGGAAATGTGTGCAATGGTGTAGTCTGGGTAAGAGCTGGACACTATAATATCGTCATCCATATTGAGCAAGGCTTCTACTGAATGTGCTGCTAGGCTCTGGTACTTGTCCTGTGAATGACAGGAGATCAGGGGAGATATTGTCATTTGTCAAGGCATCAGGATACAGGAATGTGTAGTAAACTGAACATCTATATGGGTTTTATGGTCACCGCTGTGAACTCATAGTGTATAACAATCTGGAAATAAATAATAATTGGAATATGCAGGCTTATATAAGGTAAAAGAGGTTAGTTTTTCATTAAAGGGTGTTCAAATATTTGGAAAATGCTCATCAGTCACTCGAGGAAGATTGAAAATAAAAAAAAATTTAAAAAAATTAAAAACTCACCTTTTAAACCTACTCTTTCCAGCTTATTCTCCAGTCCCAATCTGCCCGCCAATGACATCATACTCGGCAAACACATAGAGCGAGATGTCCAAAAAATTGGCGAGGCTACATCAGTTTTTAGGCGTATTAAATAAGTGTAAAGTGTGCCAGAAAGTCCGACCCTATCAAAAATCTGGCGTCAGGTATACCTTGCACAGTAAACACAATGCGCCTAAAAATGATGCGCTGTGCGCCTCCATAACAAGATGCACCTAATTTCATATTTTACAACTATGTGTTAATTGCATTACAAGTGTATATGTGTTAGGCACATTTCATATACTTGTAATGATAAGCTATGCGCCTCCATGCGCGATGTGCCTCCATAGGGGCATTACATACTCTACCAATGAAATGTTTTGTGCCGCGATTGGCGCAAATCGCTGCACATAGATTATCATTAGAAGCGTATGTAATGCCCCTATCGAGGCACATCGCGCACGGAGGCGCATAGCTTATCATTACAAGTATATGAAATGCACCTAACACATACTTGTAATGCGCCTAACACATACTTGTAATGCGCCTAACACATACTTGTAATGCGCCTAACACATACTTGTAATGCGCCTAACACATACTTGTAATGCGCCTAACACATACTTGTAATGCGCCTAACACATACTTGTAATGCGCCTAACACATACTTGTAATGCGCCTAACACATACTTGTAATGCGGCTAACACATACTTGTAATGCGCCTAACACATACTTGTAATGCGCCTAACATATACTTGTAATGCGCCTAACACATACTTGTAATGCGCCTAACACATACTTGTAATGCGCCTAACACATACTTGTAATGCGCCTAACACATACTTGTAATGCGCCTAACACATACTTGTAAAATGTGAAATGCGCCTAACACATACTTGTAATGCACCTAACACATACTTGTAATGCGCCTAACACATACTTGTAAAATGTGAAATGCGCCTAACACATACTTGTAATGCGCCTAACACATACTTGTAATGCACCTAACACATACGTGTAATGCGCCTAACACATACGTGTAAAATATGAAATGCGACTAACACATATACACTTGTAATGATGTGCTATGCATTTTAAACAATGGTAAGCCAGTCACATTACTCCTTTCTACAAGGCAACATCAAAAATGCAACAAGTAGATTACAGACTTCACATGCACTCAAGATATTAGACATTCTCCCAAAGCATAAACCTTCTAATGTGTCCTTAGACAATATAGTACATGACTTACACATCCCCAGTGATCTATGCTTTTACACCAGTTTCCATGGCAATTTATTGTACTCCTACACTATCTCTGTTCCTGCAGCAGTCGAAGTAAAACTGCCCAGAGAAAGGCGCAATATTTTATGTTGGCATTGTCCTTCTAGGGATTAAAAGCTCAAGCTCCCAAACTGGGCAGATTCTGTTCGCAATGATAAATGGCCTGACATAAACATGTTGCCACGCAACCCTCTCACTCATGCAATGATATTGTTCCTCAGCGTTCACAACGCTTCCAAGTCTGGAGAGAATGTACAATAAAGATATAAATCACTCTCTGCTGCTCTAGATCTCCCTTTATGTTTGGTTTCCCAAACCAGATAACAAAAATGCTTCCAAGACAAATATCACCCGTAAAATGGTATACAGAGAAAGGCTATGACGCAAACATCCTGCTTCTCTAATTAGTTGTCCACCAATTGTTGTGAAGGTTAATCACCGTGTCACTGTAATTAGAAGTACTACAAATAGTGATCATTTTTATAATACAGTCATATAATCCCTATTCTTGATGTACATCAACCCATTGTTGACACAATTGGACCAACCAACGGAGAATCTACTTGACGTTTATATAGTTTCTAATATGACTAATGACAGTATCATTTCACCTAGTGATAAGGGTTTCCTCCCATACTTCAAACAAATACTGATAAGTGAATTGGAATCCTATGAAATTGGTCCAAGTGTCCAATATATATATGGAGACGGGGGTAGATTGATGGCAATCTCTATATATGTAATATGAAATAACTGCTCTCGGGGTTTACACGGGATTACATCCACCCATAAAAAACAAAGTTGTTTCCCATGAAATTACATTTACCACCTGTCAGGAAAACCCCACGCCCACTCGAGGGTCAGAGGCCTGACTTGGGGTGTATTCGTGACATTGGGCTCCCTCCTAGGGGTACGCAAGGTCAGCCAGATAAGGTTTCACAGTTAACTCCTGTCCACACGGGCACAGGGAGACCCAGTAAGTGCGAGAGGATACCCTACTCACCCACAACTCTGAATGACTGGGAGAGATCTGTTTGCCCACATTGGGGAAACAGAGCTCTGCCAACTCGGTGGACTGCCACCAGTTCCTTGTTAGTTATACGACCGGTCCGTTACAGACTTATAACAAAGCCAGGACCACGCTCAGGTAGTGGTATATTAGAGACTGAGAAAAACGGACATGTGAGATTGGCGATCAAGACAACAAACCCGCTCAGGATTAAAGAATAAAGATTTAATCGCCTTGTGAGCGAACTAGACAAACAATACACACATGAGGGTATAACTATACACATATTGGACAGAGGTGCAAATACGGATATGGTTACAGACAAAGAGGCAGCAAGATGTGTCTATTTACTTTAGGTTGGCCTTGTGCTGGCATACAAAGGGGTGAATGCAGCCTGCTGATTCTGGACACTTCAGTACGCTTGCGTAACCCCTTTACCCAATAGAGACGAGCCTGGGCCCAGATGGGTTTTGACTTATAACTGTACTGGGACATCTCATGTCACACCCCCCTGACACCTCCTGTCACACTGTCTCACGCCCCTGGGACGGTCTACACTCTCCTCCCTACAGGGACATGCTGTTTTTGGCTTTGGACACAAAATGGATCATATTGCGGCAGGGCAATGCCGCAGCTTTGTGACCCTGTCACTATCAGAACTGGGTGGGTCCACGCTATGATTGGTTAAAAAACATGGGGTGTCTGCTCTGTTCCTTGTACCAGCCTTCGGTTTTTCTCTTCCCATGTGCCCTACAAACGCGGGATTGACAGCTATGCGTGTGTGACGTTTCATATTTAAAAACATGAAACGGTGATGTGCCTGTGCCGCACGGTTCTTCCATAATTCCTTATTAAATTTCAGCACCTGGCTGTTTGCTATGTCTCTTTGATGCTTGGTCTCTGGTGCAGAACACTGGCCAAGGTGCTAACATAATTACTGAGGATTCTTTTGAGGCTCAGGCTCCCTGCTGGGATAGTCTCCTGTCTCTATTGGGAGCAGTCAGGCTTTGCATCTAAATTGGGGACATGTGCCTTTTGCTTAATTGAGTGCTTTCTCAATGACATGTGTTGCACAGTGGGGGAGTCAGGTGAAGTCTTGAAAATCTGCAATAACTGAGTGAATGTGTGGAAGCTCGGGGGGGGGGGGGGAGGGGGTTTGTCATGTTTTTCACACCACCTGTGTGTTTGATATGGATGACATCCATCTGAACCACATCAGGCACCCAGGGAGCACAGCCTCTATACTATATCTTAAAGAGGTAGAGTTAGAACATTTTAAGGAAACATCCAGCTTTGGCTTTCCTGCCAGAGCAACATTTTTTAAATTTGACATATGTGACTTTATTTGGGAATAACTTTGTGATATTTTTACCTATCTAAATTTCTCAGAGAATTTTTTCTCATAACATATTTTGCTTTAAGTTAGTAATTAATTTTGGTGCATACAATCCTTGTTTGTTTGTGAAAAATATATAAAAGGTCATGAAAATTTGGAAAAAATTTTAATTTTCAAAGTCCAAAAATATGTGTATGAGACATACAGTTGAAACATACGCTATATAAAAAGACACATATGCATGTTTTTCTCACATTTTTCTGACGTGAAATCAGAATGAACCTTACCTGTTTTTGGTCAATTAGGATTACCAAAATTATTTATATTTGCCAAATGCCAGAATAATGAGAGAGAGAATTATAAGGCATTTTTATACTTTCTGCAAAATCAAAAGTTTACATACATTTCAGCTGCAGCCCCTTTGTTTCACAACAATGGCAGAAAGAGGAGGCCACAGGCCAGCTGTTTCTGCTATTTAAGGTATCAGAATTGTATGTGTGTCCTTGCAATGAGCACACAATTCAGATGACCAGCGGGGCGGAGAAAGCTGTACACTCTCTGCCCCTGCCATACATTGCTGTGCAGGCAGAGCGATGAAGTGATGTCATCGCGCCACCTGCGCTGCTTTCTGTCTTAGGCCCCAAGCCTAAGGCTATGTTCACACGGCTTATCCACGGTGTAATTGCGGGGACGGATTTCGCCCGTAATTACGCCGTGTGCTGTGCAGCTGGGGCGGGGGAGCCGGCAGCTCGCCAGCCTCATAGGCACTCATTATCCACGGCGTGTATCCCGCCATGATAATTGACATGTCACTTTCTCCCCGATCGCGAAATATGGCGAGCGGGAAGAGGAGACGGAATCCATAGTTCTCTATGAGAACTGTGGATTACCGTAATGACTGGGACGAATTTCAGTCACAATTCGCGCAGTACAGCGCGAATTACGGACTGAAATCCGTCCCAAAATAAGCCATGTGAACATGGCCTAATGCACCAGGCTGTGGGCCGAGAACAGGCAGACTCAACGAGGGAGCGTGGAAAGGTGAGTACCTACCTACTGGTGGCTATCTAAATGTTATCGACAGAGTAAGGCTATGTGCACAAAATGTCATATAAAGTCCGATTTGTGCAAAAAATGTGCAGGGTCCGGCGGAATATACAACATGTTGCATATTCTGTTGAGTTTTAAACTTGATGGTAGAAAACCTATGTTGTGTAGACTACAGCACAGATTTCTATCGCTGTCTATGCAGCACAGGGTACCGTCAGATTTTCAGCGGATTCAAAATACTGAAATCGCCAAAAATCCGACAGTATTTCTGTGCTATGTAGACATAGCCTGAGAGTATGAGGGCTGAAAGTGCCTAGAGCAGACTGAGTTCCATTTCTGACAGTAACCAGACCCTTCCCAGTACCCTTGGTGCAGTAGATACTGGGGTGATAGTGAGAGGGGGTTAATATCAACATTGGAGTGACATAAATTAACGCCGTCTGACACCAAGCCCCAGCATTACTAATATAGGTTTCTGATCCATTACGAACACTGGGATTAAATTAAAAGACAAAAAAAAGAAGACTGTTGCTAAAGAGCTCCGACAGCCATGACTGCAGTGCATACAAGCATGGAATGCTGGCGCATACAAACTTGGAATGTGTGGACGTGGCCGTTATAGGCACAGAGTGCTGAACTGCCATTCACAAGATGGCCGCTCCCATCAGCTGCTTACTAGATGATTCTCATATTACATTATGACTGTAATTATGGAGATTATGCTACCAAAGGTAACTTTTTTCATGTTTTGTTATATTTACATCCTTTGATCTGTAAGACAGCTTAGTATGTTCAATGGTGATAGGTCCTCTTTAAGCCGCTTTGTAACCAGTTTGGCAGTATGCTTTGGGTCATTGTCCATTTGGAAGACCTATTTCCGCCCAAGCTTTATCTTCCTGGCTGATGTCTTGAGATGTTGTTTCAGTATTGCCACATCCCAACTGCATCAAAACAACCCCACAACATGATGCTGCAACTCCCATGTTTTACATTTGGGATGATGTACTTAGCTTCCAAGCTTCTCGCTTTTTCCTCTAAACGTAATGATGGTCAAACAGTTCAATTTCAGTTTCGTCAGACCACAGGACAGGTCGCCAAAAATGTAGGTCTTTGTTCCTGTGTGTATTTGCAAACATTAATCTGGCTTTTATATGTTTCTTTTGGGGTAATGGCTTCTTCCTGGCAGAGTGACCTTTCAGCCCATGTTGATACAGTACTTTCCCTGTGGATGATGACACAATCTTACCAGCTTCTGTCAGCATCTTCACAAGGTCTTTTGCTTTTGTTCTTGGGTTGATATGCACACATCAGACCAAAGCACGTTCATCTCTGAGACACAGGACCAGTCTCCTTCCTAAGCGGTATGATGGCTGGACATTCCCATCTTGTTTGTGCCCCCAAGGATGATCCAGACTTGTGCAAGTCCACAATTCTCTTCCTGATATCTTGGCTGATTTCTTTACACTTTCCCATGATGTTACACACAGAAGCAGTGTGTTTTTGGTGTGTAATAAAATACATCCACAGGTGTGTCTCTGATTAACTCAGATGTTGCCAATAAACCAGAAGCTTCCAAAGACATGACATCATCATATGGGCTGTCCCAAATTGTTTAAAAGCATAGTAATCCAAGTGTATATAAACTTTTCACTTTGCAAAAAGTAATAAAAATGCGTTAGATATTCTTTCTTATTATTTTGGCATTTGGCAAATAGAAATAATTTTGGTTCCTAATTGACTTAAAACGGGTAAGGTTTGTTCTGATTTCATGTCAGATAGTGAGAAATTTGTCATATGGGGTCTAGCCAACGCTTTTCCACAAGAGCACCCATCAACTTCCCTTATCACTAGGTGTGCTTGACCAATCTCTTCAACTAGATAGTCAGAAAACATGCATATGTGTCTTTTTATATAGTGTATGGAAAATTTTGGTTTCAACTGTAGTTATACCATACAAAGTAATTTATAACTACTATTTACCATATGTCTACTTTATGTTGGCATCATTTTTTTTTAAATTATTTTACGATATTAGGAGGCTTACAAATTTAGTAGCAATATTTAAACTTTTCCCAAAAAAATATTTCAACCCAGTTTTTTTTTGGGGGACCAGTCCATTTTGACGTGGTTTGAAGTGCCTTTTTAGGGTTAGACATTTCCCCTTTAAAAAAATTTCCATCAAAGGGAAATTTGAAATTCCTTAAAAATATTCAAAACAGCATTTAAAAAATTTTTAAACCCCTTTTTAGGCTTTTGACACCCCCCTTTTTTGCAGTTTTTCCAATTTGAAACCCTTTTTTTTGCTGAAGCACAGACGATGTTACCAGGAAAAATTCAATATTGATGTCCCCGATCCTGTCATTTTTAGAGATATTTCATATGATGTCCTATTGCCCCGCCCTTACAAGCCTCAAAATTTAGAATTCCCCCTCCGGATTTTTTAGGTTGATGGTTTGTGATCGGACATTGATTTACCTTGACCTTGGAGATAACTTCTAATTTCTTTGGAAGTTGTTCTGGGCTGTTTGGTTACTCTTTATATTATTTGTCTCTTCAATTGGTCATTTGAGGTTGGCCACAGTCGCAAAGTCCTTAAACTTGTGAAAAACATGTGCAACTGAAGTAACAGGGAAAAATCAAGCATTTGTGTTTCCTTTACCTTTTTTTTTAAAGTTTGTTTTTATTTCCTTTCCCAATTTTTCTGAGAAAACTTCTCCTTCAGTTCCTTTGGGCCCCTGTTTTAGTGGGGGTACTCACCCTGATACCAAACAGAAAAAGGACTAATTTTTCCCCTTTTAAAAAGGCAGACTGAATAATAATAAGTTTGGACACAACCCGCAATGCCAATTACGAACATATCTTAGTTCAAATGTCCCATTTGTCAAATTTTTTTTTCAAAACTTTTTTGGGGGAAACCCTTTATTTTTGTTTTTTTGCCCCGTTTCCCTTTTTTTAGTTGTTTTTTTTTTTTTTTGGTTGAAACACAATTCAAAAGAAATGTTTTATTTCCATCAGTTGATTTTAAAACCTATTAAATTTTTTTATTACCCGTTTTTCAGTTTCAAAATTTAAATTTTGAAAACTATTTTTGGGTTTTTTTCTGTCTTTCTTTTTCCCGGGGTTAGAAAAAAATTTTAAAAAAGATAAAAATTTCCCCGTCGGCCTTTTTTTCCCCAAAAAACCAAAGTAGTTTTATTGTACACTTGAAAATTCCATGAAAAGCAGGATCACACGCTGTTGCAGACCTGTTTGTTTTTTTTTTTGTTTTTTTTTTTAAAAACCCCCCCTTTTTGCATTTTGAAAAAAAAGGGAAACATATAAAAAAATTAGCCAAGTACAATGGGGTAAAGATTGGGAACGGGGAATGGCAATTTGTATCTTTCAACATAATGGAGCGATAAAAATGGCAATAGAGTAATGAGGGCAATGTGACCCAAAAAGAAGAAAAAGTAAAAAAATTGGCAATAATAAAAAAAGCAGTAATAAAAATTTAAAAAAATAAAAAAAAGAATAAAAGGGGAAGTGTGTTTAAAGGGGAAGAGAGGCCATCAAGGGGTAATGGGGAAGAAGAATAGGGTTTTATGTTCACAACATT